>BKCP01007959.1:1085557-1130649 GCA_008636005.1 Striga asiatica | reverse complement strand
GTAGAGAGCAGTAGACGGAGAGCATTACACGCAGGAAGCCGTATCCGCACACGAGGACGATATTTATTCTCTATCTTTTATCTAGTATTTATTTTTATTAATATGTTAGATTAGGAATTTTATCCAGTTTTAGAGAATATTTGAACTCTAACTTCATTTGTTTATGGATTGAAGGATTTATATTTATCGTTGATTAATTGAGACGCCCATATTTATTTTGTTGATTAGTTGATTCATGTTATCTGTGTATAATGTTTATGAATATGGGTGTTTGATTTAATTTGGCCAGTTACGTTAAATATTCATAGTTTAATTGGTAGAAACAAGACTTTAATCCGTGATTGTTATTGTTCTCGTTTCGTTAGTAGTAAACTAGGGGTCGTGCATCTCTAGGGTAACATGAACATAAGTTAAAAGGTCCGAACTTTCCCGTCCATTGCTTAGACTGATCTATTTTCTTAGAAATTAATATTGCTAGTGAAGTAAATCTAGAGAGCTTATTCTAGGTTGTTCATTAGTTAGATTTAATGGAACAACTTATTTCGATTAAATATTCAGTAAGGGAAAATTCGGTAAACAGAGTTTGTTGTTAGCTAGGGTTGGTAATTCATTAGTAACTTAAAGAAGGAGTCGGAATTAATTAGCTATAGATTTGGATTGAGTGATAACTTAACCGAAATTGGACTTCTCTTAATTTATTTAATTTTTATTTTATTTATTTTCATTTTTAGTTTAATAAATCAATCCCCCTAGTTGCTTTCGTAGTTTAATTCAATTGACACGAGATTGTCATAATTTAATTCCTACTCATCGTGTGATCGACCCTTACTTGCCACTACTACTAGTTAGTAGAGAATTGTTAAGGAAAAAATTATAAATTTAAATTTTCCGCATAGCGACGCGCGGTCAATAATAAAAATGCACAATTATATATAAATCAAGTTTAAAAAAAAAACATAATCTGCATGTGATCATATAAGTTAGTGCACTTTATATCGACACGCTGCACTTTATTTATTACTATTTTTATTTTTATAATTTTCAGCCCTAAAGATATAAAATATAAAATATTAAATGAAAATATTAAAATATTAATTATAGTTTGATTATTTACAAATTGGACCCATGACCTAAATTGTAATATATTAAAATTGTTAATATTGCAAAAAAGTCCCTCAAACTTGTCAAATTTTCAAAAAATAAACCCTTAAATTGAACATCTCAATCCCCTGCAGCCCTTCTCGCCGCCGGTGATGCGACAACGTCTCTCAGAGCTCCGATGCGTTTCGTTTTCTCCGAGGAAGCCAATGTTTGTTAGTTGCCAGGCCACGTCGGTCTGGCGGCTACCCGCCGTGATGGTTCTGGTCGACATCGAAGTCGAGTGAGACGGCGGCGCTGCCACAGATGTCGGCCTGCTCCACCACAGTACAGTCGGGGGAGGTCGCCGTCGTATGAAGCAACTTCCATGGCGCGCGGGCTGGGCGCTGTGTTGACGGCGAAGGGCGGAGGCAGACTGCGGTCTGAGGCTGGCTTCGGATGAAGACTGGCTACGGTCGGAGGCCGGTTGCCAGCGGAGACTGGCTGCGGTCGGAGGCCAACTGCGGTTGGAGTCAGGTGGCATAGGACGAGCCGGTAGTTGTGGTGGCGGAGGCGGGTGGATTCCGGCGGTGGTAGGTGAGTGGTGGTGACTGTGTGTGTGTGTGTGTGCAGCGTGAGTTAATGCGTGAGTGTGAGGTGTGTGAGAGAGAAAGAGTTATTATGGTTACGGTTGGGGTGGGGTCCACTATGTGATTGTAATTGACCAAAATGCCCTTAATAAGTGGTTCAATCCATATATTAATGTGACCACAATATGATCACTTAATTAATTACAAGATTGCCACAACATGTTTGGCTAGCGTTAATAAATTTTGACTTGATCATGTTCATTGGTTTGATGGATCTAATGGTCTAGAATTATTCTTATTTCTTTCACTATCCATCTTTCCCACATGATCCATTCTCTCTCTCTCTCTATATATATATAACTGTTTGCTAAGGCGTCGTTTACTTCAAGGGATGGGATAACACAAATTAATCCCCACCACTTTCCACGTCATCATTTAATCCCACGTTTACTTTTGGGGATGGATTTTGTCTAAAGTATCCCTTATTTACTTTGATGGATTAATCAAAGTCATAAACCCACCAAAGACTACTCTACCCCTGGAAATCCCTTCTTCCTCGACAAAAGACCTGTTAGACATCGGTTTGCCCTAATTCGACGATAGGCGAGCTGCGACATCACTCCCGACGAGTACCTGCGGTTGCTTCACTTCGAGGGTTGACGACATCCATCTGATAGCCCTGCGATTACCTTCTTCCTCGACATCCAATTGTTACTCGGTTTGCCCTAATTCGACGAGAGGCGAGAGGCGACATCACTCCCGACGAGTACCCGCGGTTGCTTTACTTCGAGGGTTGACGACGTCCATCTGACACCACACAAATTATACGCCGACGACCGGCGAATACTCTCCCAGGTACTATGAATATCTTCCGGTAATATTTCCGTTCATTTTTTCCTACGGTTTTTTCCGTTCAATTGACGAAGATTTTCCTTTCATTTTTTGTTCGATATTTTTACCAATTATATCAGCTATGACTTCGACCTCTTGGATCTTCTCTTGAACTGACGCTATCTTGGATATTTTCTTCAGCTGCCCTAATTCCTCGAATTTCAATGCGTCAACTTTATTCCTCTAAATTTTCTTCAACTGATGCTGTGTTGTATGTCGACTAGGCCTGTGTTCTTCCTTTTCCACCTACTATTTCAACTGAGGGTTGTATTATGTTGTAGAACCTGTGGGTGGATCTAAAAAAGTGATGGGTACCTGAATTTGTTTTCATTTCTTCTTGCGGTTCTCATTTTGAATTGGAAGCATCTGAATTCGCGTTCGTAGTTATTTTGAGTGTGTTTTGTGGTGGAAAAAAATGATCTTGGGTGCTGTTCCATTGTTTCTGATTGAACTGGATTGTTTATGTCTTCAATTGTTTGAATTGTACTGGTTCTGTCCATTTCACTTGCGTTTGCTGATTTTGATCAGTCTGCTTCCCATTTGTAATCTGTTTGGAGCATGTTTTAAGTTAGCTTACGGCCTTATCTGCCTTGGTTATTAGTAACTGTGCAACACGTTGCGGGAGGAAATGTTATGAGCCCTGTATTTGTTGTATTCTTTTCGCGTTGATTTTGTTGTTGTTGTTGCTGAATATGTTTATCACATGAAATGGGATTGAAATGAAGTTTAGGATACTTCAAATGATAGTCATGTTGTCGATTTCTGTTTGGTTTTTGCTTGAGGGGGTTATTTGTAATCTGGAATGTGGGTTTATTTTGATCAAGAATGTGGATTTGAGTGTAAAACATGAACTATCTATTAGTTCTTACAAAAGGGGTAGTTTGATTAGCTTCCATGTTGAGTTTGTTGGCAGTTTGTTCTCCAATCTGTACCAACCAATGTTTGTTAACATGTGGAATAGTTGCGCCTTGATCAGTATTACCTTATTATCTTATTCTTCTCTTCAGGCAAGCAACATGTCAAATACTTCTCGGACGAGTTCAACCAATCGATATAACAGGGGCTCTACCCCGTTTGTTGTTAGGCTGTGTGACCACGATGAAGAAGCCGATGTGTTGACATCAATGACACCTGAAAACCCAGCCCGAAGGTTCTTAACATGTCCTCGCCGGAAGGTAAAATTTTTAAAGTTCAATGGTTTATATATGTACATGAATTTTAAGGTATGGTTTAATGTGTTCAATGAAATTTAATGTATGGTTTAGTGTATGGTTTATATCTGCACATTACAGTTTTTTATGTATGGTTTATAAAGTTTGATATATGGTTTAATGAATGGTTTAATGTATTCTGTTTTATATCTGTACATGAAGTTTTATACTCGGATTTAATTTCGACCTTCACAGCCCGATCCTCCTTGTCGCCTTTTTGAGTGGGTTGACCCCGAGTTGCCGCCGTTCCAAAAGGGTTGTTTCAACAGGCTCAAGGCTGAAAAGGATAGGTTGCAAGAGCAGCTAATGTGCAAAAATGTGATGGAAAAATTGCTAACGGAGAGGTTGGACTTAAAAGCCACCGAGATCAAAGCAGAGGAAGATGCGAAGATTCGGATGATGACTGATTTGGAGATTGCAGCTACCGAAAAAGTTGAACTACAGTCCCGGCTTGATCAAGTTGTACGTGAAGCTCAAGAGTTGAGGAAGAAGGTCACATTCATGAAGAAATGTACCTTTTGGGGAATCGTTTTTGTTGTTTTACTCTTTTGTTTCTTTAAGTAGGCTTTATTAGCATTAAACATGATGACGTTGATATGTATTCTATTTTACTTTTGTAAGACATAATTTGTTATTTAGACAGCTACGTTGTATCATTCTGACAGATGTTCATTAAATTGAAGCATTAGTTGGGTAAACAATGCACTATGATTTCTATGCCAATTATGTGTTTTCATGTGACGTGCTATGACAGGTCATTGTGGCAGGTCTATAGGTATTCTGAAGCTTGCTTTTCTTTAAAGCTGAGTTGATTTGACTAATAAAGGACTACACGAGCATGTTCACCTTTAATGTGTACAAGTATGGGATGCCAAAAAAAAAATGTCATCCCTATCAGTGAGATTGATGCATATCTAATTTGGCACGCTAAAGAAGATATATTACATCTTGCAAAATTGGAAAAAAAAAAAAAAATTGCTGTAGAATCTATGCGTAAAAGTGACAACTATTTAATTTATATGAACATATACATTAATATAATACTGTTATGTTGAATAGCATGCGTAAAGGACTTCTTATGACCATTCACAGTAAAAATGACATGCTATAATAACATCTGCTACAAAGATACAATCCACGTGAACACCATTGTTTATCTTTTCTGCTACGATATTACAGTTCTATGGCTCCGTTTTTGCTTTTTTTTCGAAGTTGAGCTGATAGGTCCTTATCATCTACTAAATTACTTGCATTATTGGTCATGTGGCATTAAATTTATTTGCAATATTGGTACTGTAGGAATCACTTTAGAGACCATCAAAGACATTGTTTCGTCATCTTTTTGTTTAAAAAAATCGGATTTGAAGGGACAGATTATGACAAGTCACTACAGGTCTACATGTAGCTATGAGCTAAGTACGCAAAGCTGACTTGAATAGACATCACTTACATGAATACATTATTCATCTTAGGGCACGAAAATTTTGCTATTTAAACCCCATAGTTGAGACCATGTATTCATCAACCGTAGAAAGAAGTAATGAAATATTATTGAACTTTTATTAAAACATACAAATTTTATACTTCACAAAATTGCAATGGCTCCTAATTTGGGTTTAGTGCAGGCATATTATCTGTACGACCTAAATTGGACACCGAAGTTTGATGACTTTCTTATCGACTACTTACTTGAAGATAAACTATGTGGTATATTTGTTCCTAATGGCGATAATACTGAGTCCATACTTGGTGCTACGCGAGCATTCAATGCGTGGTTTGGCAGGAGTTTCACGATGGAGTACATCGGAACACGAGTTGGAGTTTTGGAGAAGTGCCATGATGTTTTCACCGCTCTGAAAGACAAGGCTGGTGTTCAATACGATGTCGGCCTGAACAAGTACAATGCTTCGGGCAACACTTGGGATGAAATGCTAAGGGTGAGTTTTGTCGAAAATAATTGCATTTCCATTTCTTACACCAAAACTAGTGTTGCAAACTAAATTTTATTCATTTTTTCCTGTAGTGGGATGATTTTTCCCTGGCGTACATGACGGAAGGTGATCCACATCATAACAAGCTCGTGGAGTTGTTTTACGAAGAGCCACCGTACGTAAATCCTTTGCAGTGGTGTATCATTTCTGACAGCGACGACGAAGGCAAAAAGAAGGGCAGTAGTGGCCGTGGGAAAGGTGTTGAAGTTATCGATGTGGAAGATTACCCTCCAAACCGTCTGCCACCGAGTAGGTTAGTTCCCTACCCCGTTCAAAATGACTTCCCACAGAGAGCTAAGAAACAACCACCGCGTCCTGCCTTTTTTATGGGTAGCAGTTCGAAGGGCCCAAAAAAGAAGCAATCCATACACAGTCAAACCGGTTCCACTGATGGCTCTGTTAATCAGCCAAACAACGACATCTCCTGCCATGTTGCACATGAAGCTGAAGAAAATTCTATATCTACTGCTTGTTCTGCCACTCCTATGGATCGCGCTTTTGATTGGCCGTGGAATTAGCTTCGTCACTACATATTTCCCTTCTATGTTTGTTCTTGTTTCGGTGGTGTATCAGTATGTTAGTTGTCGTTGTTGGGTTGTTTAATGGTGCTTTATTATGTTTGTACTTTGTTTCCGTCATGTAACTGTATGAAACTGCATGTTCTTGATTGTCCTAAGATATAGTCGTCCTGTCGACAATATGTACCCGTGGTTTGTTTCATTGAGAATATGTATGTTTGTAATATTATGTATGTTTGGTGGTTTGTTCCATTGTTTCGGTGTTGTACCCTCTCATGTGTCGGCCTTACAATTTGATATAAACCATATAAATTGTCCCAATAAACCTACGAAACTATTAATACACAAATCTTACATACCCGTAAATTTTCCAATCACAACACCAGAGAAAGCATGAAAATGGTCTTCATAAACACAAAAAACGTTTAACACAAAATGTCCAAAATAAGGCACCTTCAAAGACCAACACGCATCTGAAAATAGTGTTTCTTAATTCGTCGTTCAGTACATTCTACACACAAATTTCGACCACTCTAAACCGGGGATACCGGTACGCAATGAGGGTAAACACCCACTCCGAGTCCTCCACAATGTCATTGTTTTGAAAGAATTGGCGCATATCGCCATCTTTAAGGCGCCTCTTACCGTGACTTCGGTCAATAGACATCGAGTATTTTTCCCCCTTCAACATTAGCACTGCTCTGTGTATCTCTGTAAACTGTCCCTCAATGTGTGCGTTCCAAAACAATAATTAAATAGTTTATATTTACAGTTTTCAGAACAATAATTAAGGCACTTTTAAAACCAATTTCAACAAGTAGCTAGAAAATGAAAATTTGTGTGTGTGTGTGTGTGTGTGTTTGAAGTTGGAGTAATGTTGATTCAATGTTCGAAGTGACAACTGTGAACTTACCAGTATGGGTTCGTTTGGAAAGTCCATAACTGCATAGAAACAGCCCCATGGCGGATCCTCCCAGACAGGCATAGTGAACCTGCGACGGCCGATTATATCATATTAAACCATTTCACGAACAAGGATAACCAATGTACGACCATTCCATGCCCAAAAAAAATGACCATTACACAAACAAATTGGAATTTCCAACAACTAATGGAGCAAAATAAATGTTATTTCAACCCAAGAAACGATACACAGTTCAACACATAACGCTTACGTCACAAAATGACAAGTTCACACAATAAAAGTTCACAAGAAAACCTTAAAATCACACAATAAAAGTTCATACAATTCCCACAACATAATTCTGTTACCACAACATCAAGAAACAAAACATTTTTCCATAACAAACACTACCCCCGCCCATCGCGCATGACCCTAGCCATGAGCGCCCTATCGTCTGGGCCCAGGCCCATGAACATAGCAAGCTCCTTGGCATTGTTACACAAACGCAGACAGATAGCCATTCGGTCCTCACCGGAAAGAAAGTGAAAAGCACGAAGCGCATCATTTACTTCGGTCATCTGAGCCTGTGTAGCCTGAGCTTGTGCCGCCTGGTCATTCGCAATTCTAGCTGCGATATCATTCAAACGGCCATCAGTGTTCTGCGAGAAGGTCTCCATAACGTCGATGAAACGTTCGTCCACCAGGTTAGTGGACCTCCTCTTAGTGCCCTTCGACCTTCCCCCTCTCCTGGAGGTACTATCACATGCTGTACCCGACGAGTGGCCGACGTCATTGCTCGGGCTACCATCACCAGTTGTGCGCTGCGTGGGACGATATGGGATGTCATCACCTGCTTCATAAGGCGCCTCCGGTTGGACTTCTTCAGCTGCGTCTCTGAAAGACTGGGCATCGGCGCCAGACGCTCTATCTTTTCCGAAGATTTCATACCAGTCGTCTAGGTGGGGAAAAGTCTTGTTCCTCAGACCTTTTGCATTAGGATCCACCTATTGGCCACCCATCGAAGAGTAAACAAAAGTGATGAAGATATGGAAATTATGTGAAACCGGTTGACGAGTCAATGTTTGAATTTTAAGTAGAAGCAAACCTTAAGCCAGGAAGTCCACTTCTCATCTTCACAAGAGAAGCTTTTTGTAACATCATCCCATCCCATTCCAGAGTTGTTTGATTTTAAAAGAGCCACGCTCGCATAAGTTTTCTTCCAGACATGCATTTTCGAGGATATGTGCGGCTCCGCACGAATTTCACATCCTGGCAGAAACTTCTTCATTTTCTTCTCCAAAACAAATGTGTAGCCCGTTCTAAAGCCATTTTCTGTCTTCCAACCCTCGACTACTATCTCCTTCAGAGCATTAATGAGGGCACGCTCTTCGTCCCTTGTCCAAACACGGCGTTTTGAGGTGGACCCGCCCTCTTTCCCGGTATCCGATGTAGCTGACGGTTCCATGACAAATATCCTGTTGCGACAATAATTTCGTTGCAATTCTATATTTTATATATAGCCCATATTAGGATAATAGTGAATTTCCAATATATGAAAAATGACGTTAAACAAAATGATGATATAATGCACATGAAGAAATATATAGAAAATTATCAAAACATTTTTATTTTGTTGCCCGATAATCTACATAACCACATTCCCAACAACTTGACTTAAACAAAAAATAAAAATAAAAATGTTACATGGTCGATAAGAACATTCATCACAATTACTTTTTTCCATAAACTACCTTATGAAAGTGCACATTGTGTACAAAAAAATTATATTTGTTTATCCGTTAGGGAACACCGCCCTGCCAATCTGCGAACATTTGTTGTGCTAACAGGTCGCGCTTTTGTGTCCATTCCTGGCTGGCTTCCACTTGATCTATGTAGTCGTCGTCATTTGTTGGGTTGGATGGTACAGGGAATTCTGGAATCTCACTCTCTATGGGGTCTTCAGGCATTGTGTTACGTATAAAATTGTGAATAAGCGCGCATGCCATGATAATGCGATTTTGGGTCCGAATGGGGTAGAAAGAGTTACTCCTAAGAATTGCCCAACGCATTTTTAGAATGCCAAAAGCACGTTCTATCGCGTTTCTAGCTTTGGCGTGGCGAAGGTTATACAGTTTTCTATAGTTTTGTGGAGCGCGGGGCCCTGTTCCCCATTCATCTAAGTGATATCTCACACCCCTATATGGCGCTAGAAAGCCAGGACCATTAGTGTAACCACCGTCCACCAAATAATAGTTTCCTGCGTTTAGAATGGTTGTGTTTTTTATATAACTTCATCGGATGAGTGCTATCTTGCATATGTAATGTTTATAAGGAGGGGGGGAGGGGGGGTACCGTTTGGGACTCTGAGCGAGTTTGCCCTAGTCATTGCATCTCTAAGTACTCGACTATCTGCAGCGGAACCCTCCCAACCACAAAGCATGTAGATGAAGTTCATATTTCCATCGCACACCCCAAGTACATTCACTGCTACTTGACCCTTTCGATTCCTATATCTTCCCTTATCTTTTGACGGGACTCGAACGTTAACGTATGTGCCATCTAGTGCTCCTAGACACCCCTAACGAACAAAAAGGAATACAAAAAAGATTATTAGTTTTGAATAACTAAAGAAGACAAAAGTTCTAAGCGCTGTTAAGGGTCTGGTCAGCTAGGCTACCTTGAACCATTTCCACCTTTCATCTGAACAATCATCCTCGATTGGCTTAGGTGTGGCGGCTAGGTCGGTGTGAAGGCGGATTGCCGCATCAAGTACACGGTTAAAGTACTTGCTGACAGTTCTACCGGATCTCGTAAAGTCAAACTTCAACGTGACATTTTTCTTGTGATGTGCGAGGATTGAAAGAAACATGGCAACTTGTTCACTTGGTGCAACGTTTCTAGATTGAACAAGACCCCCTTTATTTTCAAGGAGGAAACAAAGGCGGCCAAAACAGTTTCTGTCCATACGGAGGTTCTCAAGGCAGGTGGTGTCGCTGACGTCCACTAGCCTTTGCATGTGACTCACTTGAAGGGGCACTCTATCCCTCAATCGGTATGTGAGTCCGCTAGTCAGTGAACGCCGACGACGGCGAGGGAGTATGAATTTGTGGTAGTAGTAATTAGCTACTATGAAAAAGAAACGAGCACCAAGAACAATCTCTTCCAAAAGAGTGAGAATTAGTAATTTGTCTCGCAAGTTATCCATCTACAAAGATCGAAAAACACACGGACTGCACTAATTCAATGTTCTTAATGTTGGCCTCTAAGAACATTGTAAAAATAATAAGCATTTCCATATGGTTATTCCAATGAGCACGCAAAATTAACCACATGAAACACAAAAAATTACACTATTCTCATTCACTATTCTCATTTTGATTGCTATACTGTAATTAAAACACACAATTTATATTTAAATGATTGTAAAATCAATCAGCTTCATTTCGCATGCTGGTTACAAAATCAGTCAGTTTCATAGGCACTCTTTCACTGCTGTACTATAATTAAAACACACAACTAATTTTTAAATGATTGTAAAATTTTATTTACTTGGTTATTATTAGCTTTTCACATCTGTTTCATGTTTTCTTTTTCAATCATATAATGTAAATACATATAATATCAAATTAACAGAACTAACATTTAAATATCTAAATTTTTTTAACATATAATACTTTCAAATTAGTGAGCAACCAAGTTTATCTGCAACCAAATTAATGAGCAGCCAAAGTAATCCGCAACATTGTGAGATTTAGGGTTTATATAGCAAATACAGAGTGCATAAAGGCTAGGGAATCTGTCAGCATCTTGTGAACTATCAACCATAATGGAAGTAGCACACTCGGCATAAACAAATGCACATTGTCAAAAACAAATGAACAGTATCAAGATAGTCAGCATAAACAAGGCACTCAAATGCTCAACACACCCGGCATAAGCCTATCACAAGGAGGTTTCAAACCCCAATGTAACTGACAAAACAAATTGTCAGCACATATAATGAGCAATAACAAAACAGGCTATTCCATTAAAATAAAACAAAGCCAAGTAATGAACCGCATATCAATTGAAGTTAATCAATAAACTTAAAGCATAAACATATTCAATTGCTTGAAGTTAATCAATATACAAGAGCCAATATTAGGATATCAAAACATGTAAAAATTTAAATGAGAACAAACCAGCTTTTATTGAAAAAAGGGCTCATGTTGGTCTTTTGCTTGAAGTTTCTTTAACTATAACTATTTCACATCGTGTAACACCAAAAAGCCTTTTACTCCCCTCCCGCTTTGTAAAAAACTTAAACACATTGAGAGGCAAAATAAGCAGTTTCTTTAAAAACTCAAGAACCTAATAACAGACATAAGAGAATTCAAAATCCAATTGTACTCGCAAGCATTAAGTTCACAGCCACAAGGATTATAACCTCATAAAAAATGTAGCGCAAAAATAGAGCACAAGTGATGGCAGGCTTTCAGTTTCAACCGCAAGCACCTCAAATTGAAATATGTTCTAAAAGCAGTTGCATAACACAAACTCCACACACCAAGACACCATTAAGACAGCATAACACAAACTCCACTGACCTAAAAATCTAATTCACACACTTCCAGCACAACACATTAAGACACCATTAATTTACTCTAAATCACACGCCTCCATTCGTATCATTGTTTTCAAGCTACACCACATATTTCATCACAGCAATTTCACCACATCAACTTAAATGTAAACCACAACAAATGAACAGAGCAACAAATGAATTTCACCTCAGCAATTTCACCACAGAAATTTCACCAGCAAATTCACCACATCAACTCATGAATCTCAGCATGTAGACTACTCAATGAACAGAGCCTCCATCATTATATCCAAAACGACGCACAACAACAACAATGATAAGAAGATGTTTACCTTCACTTGAAACGGAGAAGAGCCGAGAGCTTTTGGCGACTGGAGATGAGGGTGTCCTCACAAAAACAAACCTTTTCAGGAAGAAAATAAAAAATACAGAAGTTCACGTTTTAGGATATCGCGAACCTTCATTGAGGCAAATTAAGGGAGAATTGAAATGAAAAGGGTTGAAATAAAGATTTTCGAGCTCACCTTTAGGCCCGACAGAGAATCAAAAGCGTAGAGCCTCAGCACAGTGGGGTCGTCCTTTCTGCAGAAATTAGGGCAAATACTCGATGTCAACCTTTGTACCCCCAATGCCTCCCAGAAATGGATAAACAAATGGAAATGGAATCGCCTAGTATGGCGACTGTGATGAGAGAACCGTACCTTTCAATCGACGGAGAATCCGAAGCTACAGCAATGGCGTCGAGAGATTAGGGCAAAAAATGGCCTACGTCCCGTTTTGTTAACTAGTGTGGTAGACGTAAATTGAGCGAAACCGAGGGGTAATGTGGACAGTTCATACGATATTTTGAGGGCAAAAAAGGGAAGCAAAAAAGGGATTAATTAATCAGGTGTGAGAGGCGGGATTTTTTTGTCCCAAGAGGCCGGATGAAAATTCTCCACATCATTGCCATGTCATTAAAATTCAGTCCCAATCCGCGCAAGTAAACGTAGGATAACCAGGACTAATTGTCTTATCCTGTCCTATCCCCCAATGTAAACGACGCCTAAATATACCAAATATATTAAGGAAAACAAATGCTAAGGACAATAAATGTAACCATATCATATAACTATATTTCATTTAGTAAACAATTCACTATTTTGTCTTGATAAAATTCATACTTTTGAAGAACTTTGAAGAAACAAAGTCCAACGTGTAGCAACTCCAGTCTGTCCAGATGTAATTCTTTTCAATTAAATTCGATCATTTATTTTATTTTTCTTTTTTCCATTTTGGATTTTTGGTATTGTGAACGATTTTCGTGCATTCCTATCAATCTCGAATTTCGTAAGCTATTCTGAAAGATATGAATCACTTTAATGAGAGTAAATTGAAATGATTAGAACAGATATTCGCCTAAAAAAACAATCCAAATGCACAAAAAAATGCCATGTTTTGCTTGCGCAATCAGCAAAGACTATCCACGTTAAAGTTACTATTGGTCGGCCGTAAGTCAAACATTGTAATTAATGAAAATTAATTTGTCAAGATACTAATTTTAACTTTTGACTGTTTTGCAAATAGGATATTTATTTTAAATCCTGTGGAGGCAGTGTCATCCACGTCTTTTATATTCATCAGGTCCACGATTAAGTCAACCAAAAGTGATCTCGTATTGTTGCTCTATCTATTTGTTTGGCACTTACAATCTTGTTGGGGAAAAATTATTATGACGCCTCGGTTTTTTTATCTTTCTCAATTTAACGAATGAAATTTCATTTTTTGTACGTATTTAATTTCGTATGCTGTATTTTGAATTTAGGGTAATGACATGAAGGAGCACTGTCTAATTCTTCTATTTAATTTCTATTCCATTATGATTTATATATATGACCTATAAGGTTGCTCTCAACCCATTTCAGATCATTTCAATTCCTCAGTAATTTATTCTCCATCTATTTTTAAATGTCTTTCTACAAACAAAAATATGAGAATTAATAATTAAGATATTGCTTAGTAAAATTCCCTCTTTATATCTCATCATTAAATTATATATCAATATTATATTTTCTAATAATTCTTCTTCTTTTCATAGCATAATTATTTTTTATATTTCTTATACTTTGATTATTCTCTTTTAGTTGTTTCAAGATTTTTTAACTACATGATTGGGATAACAATTAAAAACAACAAATAATTACAAATGAAAAATGCAATCTGAAACGGCACTTGAGTAAGAGCGTCTCCAGCGCAGCGCCAGATTTGGCTTCTTGCGCTGGAGTTGTGTGAAAATCTCCTCCACTGCTGCGCTAGACTTCTGCGCCAGAAAGGAGTTGGGAACAGTGTTGCGCCAGATGTGGCGCAACACTGTAGCTCAACTCTACAATTTTTTTTTTTTTTTTTTTTGTGTATTATTATTGGTAAATTTTTGTATAATGTGTATTAGTAAATGTATTTTTTATGCTAAATAATTTGTGCAACGTATTTTTTATGCTAAATAATTTTGTGTTTTTTATTTATTGATGTATTATAATTTTATAGGGCAATTTTTTAATATTAAAATGATACCATATGAATAAAAATTTAACACATTCAAACAAGTTTATTTCATTAAAATTAAGTTATGGATTTCCTTATCCACATATATGGTCTAAACCATATATAGTCTAGTGTGTAAATTTGCACTAATTCATATATTTTCAAAAGTAACAGTTTTGATTCAATCGGTACATAGATGTATATGTATCTTCTTTAAGAAATTCAATTTATTACAATCATTTTTAAAATGTGAATATATGCTCTAAACCATATATGGTCTAGTGTGTAAATTTTCATTAATTTTTATTACTATTTGGGTAATAAACATTTATATAATAATACTTATTCATATATATAGCAAATTATTCGAAATAAAAATAAATAAAATATATTTTGAAAATATGAGTAATTAATTAACATTTTATATAAGATTAAATATACATATATACCAATTTATTTGAAATAAAAAATGAATAAAAAAATAATATATTTAATGTAGAGTAAAATGTAGAGATAAGAGCTGGAGATGAATGTTCAACTCTACTCTAGAGTAGAGTAAAGTCTGCGCTAGAGTAGAGATAAGGGCTGGAGATGGCCTAAGGAATTTTTTCCACTACAGACATTTTAAAACTATTTGACCTATTTTCTGATAATTGAGTTTACAAAATGGGGTATAACATATAACTATCTACCACGGCCATTAACCGACTAGGTATTTAGGTAAGATAAATCTGATATAATTAAGATTACGAACCAAAAGCAACAAAAAAATATTAACTGGAGTCCACCTGCACTTGGCTCGAAGTAAATAAGTTACCATATATAACAAACTTTATGCGACGAAAATACTTTTTTTTTAGAAAAAAAAAAATAAAAGAAAGAAAAAAATCAACTTCATTGCTGAGTATTATTCCATTTTTTTTTTTTTCGGTGCTGGCCACCAAATTGTGGTCGTTAATTGTTGCCATGCACACATTTTAAATTTCCCCCCACACTAAGGGATTAGTTATGTTAAAATGCAATTAAAACTTTATGCCTAATTTGCATTGACTCAAACAAATACTTTGTATCCAGCTTAGTGATTGATGTTGACCAAGATTTCATTGCCAAATCCATCACTTTCATCCTACAAAATTAAATCCAGTTTTTACTTTTCGCGAATACCCATGAATTATTATACGATACCTTTTTCATTGTATTTCTAATTTACAATTCTTAAAAGCACAATTTCAGGGATATTTTATTTTGCCTGTCACTGTACAGACTCATGAAGCACAATTTGCGTGTCGATTAATGGGTTGAAAAAGATAAGGAAAAAGTTTTATATGTAAAAATATTATTAGTCGCCATTTCGGGTTTGCGCCCAATGCGTTTAGAAACTGATGTTTGCACTTTGCTGAAAAGAATGCTCTAAAAGGTTCTTATAAAACTTTGAGATTGGTGATTGATCAAAAGTGCCTAGTGAAAAAGATTTTAAAAACATAATAGTCAATTTTAAGTTAATCGTCTTTTGGTTGCGTTTTTTCATGTTTTGTTGATGTAGCCGAGCGATCAACATATTCAAATTTCGGTTTGAAATCAACTCACCTTAAATCACGATAGAACCGTCTTGCCTCCAATTACGAAATAGATCAACCTGTTAAAACAATGTTGAGGTTGTATGATGAAGATCGTGTATCGGGACTAGATTTTGTGTAGGAACCCGCACTAACGGCCTTGGTTCGAACACGATAAAATGTGTAAACCCGCACTGACGGCCTTGATTTATGCATTAATAAGTGAAAAACCCGCACTGACGGCCTTGATTTATGCATTAATAAGTGAAAAACCTGCACTGTCGGCCTCGGTTTTTCACCTAAGAGAGTACTCGGAAACGAGTCTTTTTCTTAAACTTTATTTCATTAAACTTATTTTTTTTACAATAATGAGTACATGGCTTTTTATAGCCGAAATCTAATCATTCAAATATTCAAATTATAACTAACTAACTAACTATTCAAATTTAAATTATAACTTACATATTAATCTTATCTAAATACTTTAACATACATAACTAAAATTAACAACTCCTGCCATCATTCACGTGATCCGATTTCTACTCGAAAGTCCAGTTCTCATCATTGTATTCCGACTTAATTAATATTGAAACAATGAAATTATGTTTTTAAGAGAGGTTGTGTATAATTAAACATGATCTCATATAGATATTAGTGTTTTACTTCAAAAAAAAATCCTTAATCATCACGGATCCAAGTATATAATTAATAAAATAAAAGAGTAGGTGTTGAATGCGCTTTTTTTTAATTAATTTTATTTTATTTTATATTTTTATTTCTTTTTGTGTGTACATATATTTATATTAGTTGTTTTATATTTAGTATAATATTACTGTTATATGGTTCTTTTTGTTATTTGGTTTCCTTCTCTTAGTAAGTTTTCTACTTGGAAAGGAAGTGATAAGAAGAAAGTATACATCTTGGACTAAAAAGACCAAAAATATCCAAGGAAAAAGAGATGAAAAAATCGTGGGGAAAAAAAATAATAGAGGAGCATAATTTTTCTTTGGCAACAAAAGCAGCAACGTATGGGCATTAGACATCAATACAGCAGCAGGTGTTTGGGTCTAGAAGAAGCAACACATAGTCTTTTCCACAAAACATATAGCAACATGTTTTTCTTAGAGTAAAAATGCAGCAGTGTGTTTGTGGAATTACACTACAAAAAAATTGTTATATTTAAACGGAAAATTCTATGATAATATATTCCAATGAAAATTTCAATGGTATAGCTTCCGTTGGAATGATTCTAACGGAAATTCCAATAAAAATATTCCGTTGGAATGTGTTTTTCATTGGAATTTTAGATGAAATTTGATGATTCCAACGGCTTTTTACCATAGGAATTTCCGTTGGAATTTTTATTCTACCCCCGTTGGAAAATCTACTGTTGAAATCGTTAAAATCCAACGGAAATTCCAATGGAAAACTCATTCCAACAGAATATTTTTGTTGGAATTTCCGTTGGAATCCACTAAAAAAATTCCAACGGAAATAATAATATTAAAATATCCATTGGAATTGTCATAGAAATTCTATTGAAATATATTTCCGTTGAAATTTCATCATTTTCTTGTAGTGTTATTTGTTGAAGATGACGGACAAAGAGGAGTTTTTTACGACAAGGATCTTCCAGGCGTGTGTCCTTTATTGCTACTCTCATATCATATATGAGATTATTGTGTTATTCACCTTTTGATAGTTTGATTTGATATAGAGCATCTCGTTTGAACTCGCGATACATTTTACTTCCTTCATAGACGTGTTGGGAATATTTTAGATTTGTTTGAAAAATATTGTAATTGATTTGTTCTAGTGAATTTTTCGCATGTTGCCTTAGTCTACATATTATTTTCACTTGCAGGCTAAATTTTAAATCTTTCGTGTTTATTTATTTTCAACTTTGTGTGAAAATTCTAGAAATTTCAGTACCTAAAATTCTAACAAGTAGGTCAGTTAATTTAATAAGTGTGGTTCTATATTTATAGGTACGTATGGAGTTTATGGGATTGCTGTTACCCGCACTTGTTCCAAACCGGCCAAAGTCATCCAACGAGAAGGTGAAATATGATGAATTTCATGAATAGGAGGAATCCTCAGTTGAGTGTGAACCTGAAACTGCCTTCTGCACTAAATTTATGGTAACCATGGACTAATCGAGGCCTAGAAAAATTGATTCGCCAAGTGTCGCTTGAGGTGTTGTACGATGTGTCATGACACCTGGCATATATGAAAATTTAAATTATAAAATTTTTTGCCTTAACATCGTGATTTCTGACTCTCAGGCAAGGATATAGGTCCTCCGGACATCATTAAATATTTTAACTTTGAATATCATGAAAAGGTGTACAAGAATCTTTATAAATGCTGGATAGATATTGTCTTCGATGCGAATAGGCTCGAGAATGAGATCAAGAAGTTAAAGACTGAGAATAAGAGAATAAGTTCAGAGATTAAAAAGTTGGAAGAGGAGAACGATGCATTATAGTCTACCATAACCTAGTGGGAGATGACCATATCTAGTTGTGACCAAAAGTTAGTGAAGGTAAGAGAATAACTTAAATACTCTCTTCAGACCTTTCAACAACTTAACACTGGTAAGAGCTATCTGGATGTCCTAGCTGCCATTGAACATAATTATAACAGAGCGGGACTTGGTTTTGATTCTACTATATTTGTGCCTCATTCAGAGCAAATAGGTGAGTCCGTTTCAAAATCCACGCTTAAGGTTTTTAAAACTACTAAATGAAGCCGACACGTCATGCCATGTCAGATAAAAAAATTATCACATCACGCCACATAACGTTTTTATCCATGGTGGATACAAAATGACCAAATTTGATTAAATTGTCAAATTATTAGACTTTGAAAGTGGTCAATGACAGAATGAAAAATTGGACTTTATCCAAATTATAGGACTAATTTTAAATTTTGGTCGAATAATAGGCTTATACGACGTGCGCAACAACCACAATATTTTTTTTACTTCATAGATGAAATGTAGGGTTGAAATTGATATTTCGATCAATCTGTAAGATGAGAGAGCAATTGTGAAGTGTAAATTAATAAGGAGCACCTGAGAGTTTTGTTATAGAACCAATTGTTGGCTCCATAATGAAGTCAATCTCCTATACATAGTAAGTAAAAAATGTCATATTTATAATTATATAAAAAAAATACAATCAACAACAACTTGATAAGAAATATAACAATATTGAAAAAGTAAGAGTTATTATATATTTTAATTTTAATGGTAAAATAAATACTATAAATATTTATAATATTATTTAAATCATTTAAAAATTCTTTGAATCATTTTCCTTAAACATTAAAATTAATAATAATATGTACAACTAAGTAGTTTATATAATTTGAAAAAATAGTACAAACTTTTTGTAGTATTTTTTTTAAATTTAAATTAAAAATATTAGGTGCTTTTATTTTGATTGTGGTTTGAGTCATTAATTGTATTTTCTTATTAAGTAGTTGTTAACTATAAATGATATTTTTCTTATTAAGTAGTTTTTAATTGTGTTTACTATTAATTAAAAAATATTATTTTTTACTTGCTATGTATAAGATGTTGACTTCATTATGGAGCAACAGTTAGTTCCATAGTAAAACTGGAGTACCTGATCCTATAAAAGGTACCAGAAGAATATATATCTCTTTTTTTTTTCTAAATAAAAAACAAAGGGCGTGCTTGTTTACGAAATATTTAATTTAAAATGAGTTATTTTAGTTAACTAGAGTTAATTTTGAAAAAGGTAGTATGGTTAATTGTTAGTGGGATTTTAATAATATATTAAAATAATATTTAAAATAAAATGATTATTAATGATTTGATGTAAAATTAGGATATAAATGATTGGAAATGATAGGTAGTTAAAATTATGTGAGTGGATGAATAGTAATTAAAGTTAATGTGATATATAAGAATGATTGGTTTATAATATTTAATTATATAAATAATATTAATGATAGTGGAGTTGAGTTAAAATTAAATTAGATTTTGAGTGTGAAATGAATTATTTCATAAACAAGCATGCCCAAAGTTTCCAAAGATATTCATCTAATTCCTATTTTTTAGTTATTAGCTACCCATTCTCAAGACAAACACAATCTTCTATGATTTGTACAATTTAGCTGTGTTAGGGTATCGCTGAAATTGATGATTAAATCATGTTTCTCAATATCATAAATTCTCACCGTATTATTTTACTTCGTTGGCTGAATAAAATTTACATCCCTAATGTAATGACACACATTTTTTTTTTTTTATAGATTTGATTAAAATAATAATGAATCATAAATTGAAGAGTAATAATTCAAAAACAACAATATAGTAAAGGGAAAGAAGCACATAGAGATAAATACTTACCTAAATATTGATAAAAAAATACTTCAATATTTACTTTTTTAATAGTTAGTTGGGAAATACAATTGTAATTTCAGCAAAAATTTTACTTTATTAAGGGTCTAAAGGTATTTTTCATTTCATATTTAAATCTACCATATATATTACAAAAAAAAAAAAATTACTAAAAGATAATAAAAATTGATGCCCCAAATAATTTGCGGATCCTAATAAAGCACCGGGCTTGGGCAACTTGCCCTCAGTTGGCATCGGGTGTTATATTGCACCTTAGGAGTCATACTACACTACTGATTAATTTATTGAGTTATCCAAAATATAAACAACAAACATTCATTACTCTTTTTTAATAATTTAAATCT
This sequence comes from Striga asiatica, assembly GCA_008636005.1. Lineage (NCBI taxonomy): Eukaryota > Viridiplantae > Streptophyta > Magnoliopsida > Lamiales > Orobanchaceae > Striga > Striga asiatica. Next base: position 1,110,072 of record BKCP01007959.1, on the reverse strand, counting down.
TTCAAAGTATATTAATTATTAACTCCACGTGTGTAAATGTACTTGGTGGTCCGACTAATAAAAAATTGGCAAAAAATGGTGAGGCTGCCCACTGTTTGAAAAGAAAAATAATAAAAATAATGAAATAACTTAAATGTTAGTTAGACGTCGTTTAGCATATATATGTATTTTTATGACTGTTAATATAAAATCTTGTTTGAAGCGCCTAACCTTTATGTATGTATTATATTTTGGTAAAAAATAAAAATGACATATTCATTATATAAAATATCATACATTTGTTTATATTATTTTATGTATATGTTGATATTAAAAAAGAAAATGACCGAGTAACTGATTTGAGGCCAGCCTAAGCCATTTTGTTTATTTAGTTGTTTTGCACTGTCTATATTTGATTTTATAACTTATAAGTTATAAGCATGTAGTTTTCATAGACTGTGTTTTCTACATTCATTAATTCGTCTCCTTATAAGTTATAATTATTTGTAATAGTTAAATAGATTATAGATACCATCAATTTCCTAATATAATACATTCTAGCATGAGTTTAGAAATATCATTTTATAATTTATAATTTCCCGTCACCATTTTACTGTATTACTATTTATTTTTATCCAAAAGTCAATCACTCATCGAGAATTTGCATTATGCCCAACCCTAGCAGCCCCACAACAATTATGTCACGTTCAGTAGCTCGTAATTATCATGACATGTTCACAATTAAGTCGGATTAATCCTAGCCTCCGTTGGAGTTAGCGGCTGAAACCATTATGTATAAAGATAACTAGTACAACACCCGTGTATTACACAAGTGATTGTTAAAAAATTATTCTTAAATTATAAAATTAATGAAATAATTATTTTAAATTTTATTTATTTTTTTACAAAAAATATATATTATCATATATCTTAGAGTGACACAGTGACACTTGTTACTTATGCAACTTACATGTGTTATATTATAGTAATTTTTATGACTTATGTCATATACCTACTTGAAATATTAATATATTAATTGATAAATAATTTTATTTTTCTAATTAATATTAAAAAATAATTTTATTATTTTTATAAAAATAAATCTAATTTATTTTTTTTATACATACAATATGGTTGTTACATCGAAACTCATCAAGAAATGATTAATTTGATATATTATATATGTAAAACTAATAAAAAATACAAAAGTTATTAACTTTTGTAATATATTTATAATGGTTATAATAAGAAATGCTATTAAGATGCAATTAATACATATAACATGACCATAAATAATCAACATATTTATGGATAGTCCGAACCTAATTATTTTTGGATTGAAAGTAAATTAAAATCTACCCAAGCCTAATAACGAAGCATGTAATTTTGCCACGTAGGATCCTGAAGCATGCGAGCCTGCCACTTAAGCTCAACATATTCTGAATTAATATATAGTGGGGATGGGGATTCCCAATAATATTGTATATTATATATATATATATATATAGATTATAAAGTACAAAAAATTTAAACAACAATTTTCTAAGTTAAACAACTTTGAAAAATGAGATGCTAACTTAAATCTCATCAAATTGTTGAGAACAAATTGGCGAATTCATCAGAAAAACGTACATCAATCACCCACATTTTTTTTTGGAACGATAGAGAATTTTATAGATCAAAACGCACAAAAAGGCGAAGATACAACCCCTAACTGAATAATACAACTAAAAGTTGAATAAACTGGGAGGACAGGTAAAAAAAAAAGTCTAGAACCAATGCTAGAAACCAAAAACAAGACTCACGACAAGACAGACACTAAAAAACAAAAAAAAAAAACTACAAAGCTCTCAATAGGAGAATAAACAGAAAACGATCCCAAAGGAATAATACCCACTCTCACTCGGACTCACAGAGGCCAACGGCCCAAACCAAAAAACACAAGTTCTAAACAACAACGAACACAACGAAACAACCTAAAACTAACAAAAAAACGAGAAAAACAAAGGCCTTCCCCAGTAATAGACTGATCCCCGAACAAAAAACTGGTGGGCACTTAGTTGACCCCACGGAACAATCCGCTGCCCGAAGAACCGCTCCTGAAACTGCCAGAACCGCCTAACTGAATTCGAACTCGAGCCATGAACCGATCTAGAAGTCAACTAGACCCTTGCCGAAGGAGCTCCAACCTCGACCCCATACCACGACAACGTCAACCCGTCTAACACCACTAGTCGAGGTTGTCGTCCCGCCCCCAATTGGATCCCACACCAGAATCCAAGGGGAAAGGGGATCAGAGGAAGTTCCTCAACCCCAGCGACCCCGTTGCTAACAATGCAGTCACCCGAGCCACTCCCAAACCCCGAGGCCACCTCCTGCCAAGCACCACCGCTGCACCAGGGAGGCGAACAGCCAGAAGCTTCGAAACTGACACCAAAAGCGGGGACGATCGATCGAAGTCCGAAGATACCCGCCCGCGACCACCCGCACAAGGCAGATTTGGAGGGGGCGCATCGAGACCAGGTCTGTGCGGCAGAGAGCCGACCTCCGGCAAAGAGGCCGGCTACCACTGAGGAGGGTAGCCGGAGAAGAAAATGAGGGTGCGGCGCCGGATTGAGAAATGGGGCGAAATTAAAACAAGGCGGTTTTTTTGAGAGAAAGAATTTTTGTCTAGCATTATAATCACCCACATTGTTTATTCCTGACAATTTTTTTATTTTTTTTTTTTATAGTTATTTAAGAAAAATAGTATTTTTGTAATTTTATAATGTTAACTATAATATTAAATTATTATAAAATTAAAATCATTTATTTAATAAAAATATTTTTTTGTAATTTTATAATTATTTAATAAAACATATAGTAAAAAAATGTTAACTATAATATTAAAATATGATGAAATTAAAAAAATATTTTATTTATGACATAATTATAGCTAGTATTATTTACTATATTTTTTATTGAAAAATTATAAAATTACCAAAAAATGGATATATATATTTAAATGAGAATATTTGATAATAAATAAATTTAACAATTGGGCGGTGCTTTAAAAATGTATCAAACGTTCATATTTTTAAGCAAGTTACCTATTAAAAAGAAAAATTCTAAGAAAATATTGGTAACGAAATCATATAACATGATATTTCTATAGTTATTTTTTGTCATCCCAAATGGCACGAGCAATGAAAAAAGAAAAATAATTAGAATTGTGTATTGACATGTACATGTAAATATCTTCACCTTGGAGTTATTTTTCCGGCAAAAATGACACGAGTTGAGAAAATTGGCATCCCGAATCCTGAATATTGTTAAAAAAGATAATTCTAAGAAACTTTTTTGAAGCGGTGTAGAATTGTTGAATTTATGTATTATTGAATGCTCACATTTCTAATTTTTTGTTTGTAATTTTATAATTATTTAATTCAAAATATAGTAAAAACTGTTAACTATAATTATCTGATGAATAAAACTATTTTTTTTGTAATTTTATAATAATTTAACATAAAAATTAAGCTAAAAGAATAACTATTAAAAATGACACATCACAAAATATAAGTAATTAAAAATATTATCTAATTTCATTTTAATGTATATTGTATCATTATCCGTAATTGAAATTATATATAAATAGTTACAATAAATTATTTTATATATTCATAATGCTTGTCTTAGATTTACTTAATAATATATTTATATTAATTTATATATTTAGAATAATTCATATAACAAATAAAGTACATAACAATATAAAAAATAAGGAAAATATTAAAACTAGTCTATAGGTATAGTATCATGCCACACGTGATGGTTGTTGCCAGTGTGTCAAGAAAAAAATGCAATCTCACTGAGACATGACTTTTTGGGTCAGATATCGCATCAAAAGTCCTAGTTTTGATTAATTTTTGAAAGTTGTGGGACTATATTGATTTTTACTATTTCGGCAGGATAAAAAATGCTATGGGTGAGACAACCTCAAGGAGACGAGTCAAATGGGAATGTAACTTGATCAAAATTGAAGTTGGATGTGAAGTTATAATAGATAAATAACAACGAACAAAAAATAATATGCGCAAAAAACACTTTACATAAAATAGAACGAGTAAACAAGCTATAATTGAGCTAAAACTTTACAAGTACGACCGCCTTGCCGAGTTGAGTCTACCAGTAGGCCAGTCGACCACAATGAAGAATTTCACATGACAAAAAAATATCCAAAATTGAAAAGTTGAATCTTAGGAGGGTAATTAGTATGCAAGTTTTTCTTTTTATTTGTCAGCTTGTTGTAGCGAGTTTTATGAGCTCGAGATTTGCTTATATTTTTTTGGAAAGTGACCAAATTTTTTTTCTTTTTTTTTTAAAAAAAAAAAAAATCTGCCATAAACATCTTAACACGTCATTTGTGCGAGCATTGGGTTTTAGTAAAAATGTTCTTATACCCTTTGCCCTTAAAATTATGACAATATGCAAATTGTGAAATATACTTTAATTATACATTAGGTCCCCATAAGGTCTTTTGAAGCAAGATTGTGATACTTATTGGTAATTAATATTGCCATGAAAATTGAGCGTATTAGGGTAGGTACCTACTATTGCAGATCAAGTAAATGTCAAATTTAGGCAAATAATTTAATTAGTGTATTTACTTCTTGAACTCGAAAATCAACATTTTTCTACTTTATGGTTAGAAAAGATTAAAAAATCATGGGTTAATTAATTGTTGATGTGGGCTGGTCTAGTCTCTCTAGATTTTCTTCATCTGACCTTGTTAGGCGATGCAGTCTAATCATTAATTTCAAATTAACTCATTTCTTAGCATTTTATTATCATGTATTCATCTTTAGATAAAAATTAACTCTAGATTACTAGAGAAAATGTTTAGTAGAACCTATAAAATTGTGTCCAACCGTAAGGTAGGGATCAAAATCAACTTGGGTCAATTTCTAACTAAATTCATTCAATTAGGAAGGTCAAATTAAGCTCTTCGTTTTTATTGAAAGAGGTAAAAAACAACAACAACAACAAGAGAAAGATGTTTATTACAAGATGTTTATCGAAAGAAAGTTATTGTATTTCAATAATATTTGGTTGAAAAAATTCAGCATATAATTCTTTTTTTTACTATATTCAGCATATAATTCTAATAGACAAGAAAAGTAAAATATTCCTTGCGAATTAAATTTCCACTTGAAGCCCATTAAATTTATAAGGACAAATTTTGAAGGGTTATATTATAACACAACTAGAATTTTTCAATGGAATATTATAATGACATTAAGAAATTCATTGAATTATGTTCGGNTGTTAGGATTATGACCATTTTATTATATTTCTTAGGAGGCACAACTTTTATTATAGTTCAAATGGTTAAATACATATGTACTGGAGGTTTTGGTAATTATTATTATTCATTTGTGTGACCTAGCTAAGAGTTACTTTACAAGCAAAGGCGACTTTAAATTGAATCATGGAACTATATGATCACGTTTACAAGCTAGCTAGCTGGAGTTAAGTTTTATTTGTATAATCTCGTATATTCATATAGATTAACTAATTTTAGTAAAAATTCAAATAAAGTTCTCGACCAAGATTATAGCATATCTAGCTTAGCTAAAATACTACATAGATCCAATATCCGTAAATCCTGCCAAATTAACCCTTGCAGGCGACAAACATAATCCATTTTTTTCCACTCGTGCATTATGTCATGCCACGGTAAAGTTTTATTATTTTGGAAATTGTTTTTTGATTGCCAAATGGAACATTTAGCATATTTCACTCAGGACCTTATGAAGTTCAGGATCAGTTCTGAGTCTAGCTCGATATGGATTATGCTAACACGTAAAATCACGGAGCACTAGAAATTGACAAATTAATAAGCTTGAAAACTCTGCATTTATATAAATATTATTGCTAGCAAAGCAATTAATAAAAATATTTTGGTTTTAATAGAATGTACATTATGCTTTACTATGTTGTACTCTTAGTTAGAATGTAATAGTCTTATTTGTTAGGTAAAAGTGTCATTAGCTCTTTGACACTTTAGTCATTTTAGTACTTGTATATAAAGGGTACAGAAACCCTAGTGACACATAATTCATCATTCATCCATTTTATTCGAGTTGCCGTTTTCCTTTCTCTCTCTTTTGTTCATATTCTCTCTTTCGATCATTCAATTTAATATGGTATCATTCGCCCGTAGATCCTGATTTCCGCTGCACTATTTTTGTTCGTGATCGATCTATTGCCGATTCCTGTTTGTTCGAGCATCATGTCGCAAAATCTGAACCCTTCTGACGACCCTACCTCGCCGTACTTTCTACATCCCAGCGATAATCCCGGCGCACTCATTGTAGCCGAGCTCTTCAACGGTGACAACTACGTTTCCTGGTCACGCGCCGTCTCTATGGCTCTCAGCGTCAAAAACAAACTAGGGTTTGTTGACGGTACATTACCTAGTCCTAACCCTACTCAAAACCCTAGTCTCGCTGTATCTTGGACTCGCGCTAATAACCTTGTGTTATCATGGCTATTGAACTCTGTTAACAAGGATATTAGGCAGTCATTGTTGTTTTTCACGATTGCTCATGATGTTTGGGAAGAATTGAAATCTCGCTATGCTTTATCTAGTGGTCCTAGGGTTTTTCACCTTGAGAAATCGCTTAGTACCATAGATCAGGGAAATTTGTCTGTAACTCAGTATTATAGCAATTTTAAGTCTCTGTGGGACGAGTATGTTACATATAGACCGATATTCAAGTGTGTTTGTGGTTCTTGTAATACTTGTTCTTGTAAAATATTTGAGGCTATGGCTACTGCTCAAAATCATGACTCTGTTATGAAGTTTCTGATAGGCCTAAATGAGTCCTATTCATCTCTAAGAAGCCATTGTTTACTATCTGATCCTCTACCTCCACTTGCTACTGTATACTCACTCCTTCTCCAAGAAGAAAGCCAGAGAACTCTCTCAAACACCATTAAACCAACAGATTCCCTTGCTATGCTGGCTAAATCCAACAAACCACCAAATTCCTTTCAAAACAAACCTCCTTATAACAAATCACAGAATTCCTTTCCAAATAAACCTTCTTACCCAAATGACAGACCTAAACCAAAATGTAGCCATTGTGGCTACCCTGGCCACACCATTGACAAATGTTATCAAATCATTGGTTATCCCTCTCATTGGACTGGACCTCGTGGTCCTAGGCAATTTCCAAAGCATTCTGCTCATGCTGTTATTTCTGACACCCCTTCTCCAACTTATGATAATCCTACTGATGCAAATTCCATGACTGACCGTTTGTTCACTGAGTTTCTAGCTTTTAAGAAATCACAGGAGACATCACAAGGTAACTCTAATGCTCCTGTGGTTGCTACTGCACTTGCTGAGCTTTCAGGTACTCCTCAATCCTCTTTTTGTATGAGTGCTACAACATTATCTAAAAGTACATGGATTCTTGACACTGGAGCTACTGATCACATGCTTTGTGCTTCTGATTTTTATACTTCTCCTGCTACATGTACATCTGTCAATATAACTTTGCCTAATGGAAATTATGCTACTGCTTCTCACATTGGACAAGTTAAACTTGCTGATTCTTTGATCCTGCATGATGCATTATTTGTACCATCTTTCTCATTTAATCTCATTTCTGTTTCAAAATTAACTGCCACAAATAATTGCATTGTCAAATTCTTGTCATCTTCTTGCATAATACAGGATCTGTCAAACCTGAAAGTGATTGGTTCTGCTGATCTCAAAGATGGCCTATATCATCTTACTTTAGACTCTAATCATGTTTTCCTTAATAATGCTACTGCTACCCCTTTACATGTAAACTCTCATTTACCTGTAAGCAAAGTTGATTCCTCTATATGGCATTATAGACTTGGTCATCTTTCTTACTCTAAGCTTCAAACTCTGTCTCTATCTCCACCAACTTGTAAATCTCTAATCCCATGTGATGTGTGTCACTTCTCTAGACAGAAGAGATTGCCTTTTCCTGAAAGTATCTCTGTTTCTGATTCCCCTTTTGATTTAATTCACTGTGATGTTTGGGGACCCTTCTCAGTCCCATCTCATACAGGTCACAAGTATTTTCTTACAATTGTTGATGATTACAGCAGACTTACTTGGATTTATCCTGCCATTTTAAAATCTGATATCAAACAACACCTCAATCATTTTTATAACATGGTATTGACTCAGTTTGAAAAGAAAATCAAAATCATCAGAACAGACAATGGTTCTGAGTTCTTTCTTAAACAATTTTATGCTGATTTTGGCATTTTACATCAAACTTCTTGTGTTGAAACCCCTCAACAAAATGCTAAAGTGGAAAGAAAACACCAACACCTTTTACAAGTAGCAAGAGCTCTCTTATTTCATGCTAGTTTACCTTTAACATTCTGGATTGATTGTGTTCTTGCTGCTGCACATATCATAAACAGAATCCCCACCCCTGTCCTTAATCAAAAATCTCCTTTTGAAATGCTTTTTCAAAAACCTGATACTTATGATCATATGAAAGTCATTGGCTGTTTGTGCTATTCTTCCACTTTAGTTGCAAATAGAAACAAATTTGATCCAAGAGCTTCTAAATGTATATTTCTTGGATATCCCTTAGGTTGTAAAGGATACAAACTTTACAACCTAGATACCAAGAAAACATTAATTTCCAGGAATGTAATCTTCTATGAAACAGTATTTCCTTTTGCATCTACCTCAGTAACTGATATTCATGCTCCCTTATTTCCTAACCCTGAGCCCCATATTACTTTTGATATACCTATTATTCCTCACCCTCAAAACCCAAGTAACCCTACACCTACACCTACACCTACACTAACTCAACCTCCACTACTCAGTCACCATCCCTCAGCCACTTTACACCCAAATACCAATATGCCTGATAATTCTTCTTCTAACAACACCCAACACAACCACATTTCCTCAAACTCTTCCCCTGTTAGAAGAAGATCAAACAGACCTACTAAAATTCCTGCTTACCTAGATGTCTATAAACATAACCTGAACTCTCAAAGTGCTTCATGTTGCATAAATACTGTTTCACACATTCCTGGTACATCTACTTATCCTATATCTGATTTCTTATCTACAAGTCAATTATCTGAAGCTCATAGCTGCTTTACTGCAATGATTTCCTCTACCACTGAACCCAAAACTTATAAACAGGCTGCCAAAGATCCCCTTTGGCAAGAGGCCATGAACAAAGAATTAAAGGCCTTAGAGCAAACAAATACATGGGTTCTAACTGATTTACCTAAAGGAAAACATTGCATAGGCTGTAAATGGGTCTTCAAAATTAAATATAAATCAGATGGCACTATTGAAAGATATAAAGCCAGATTAGTTGCAAAGGGGTATACACAAGAAGAAGGCATTGATTTCTTTGATACTTTCTCACCTGTTGTTAAAATCACAACTGTAAGATTTATTGTTGCATTAGCATCTCTTAAAAACTGGCACATACACCAATTGGATGTTAACAATGCTTTCTTACATGGAGACTTAAATGAGGAAGTATATATGACTGTTCCACCTGGTTATTGTTCAGATTCTGACACAAGAGTGTGTAAGTTAACCAAAAGTCTATATGGCTTAAAGCAAGCCTCAAGACAATGGTTCCAAAAATTGACCTCTTGTTTGATTACCTATGGTTTCACTCAATCTATTGCTGATTGTTCCTTGTTTTTTATGACTGAATCTGAATCTTTCACAGTTTTACTTGTTTATGTTGATGATATTATACTTGCTGGGAACAATATGTGCAAAATCAATGCTATCAAGTCTCATTTACATAATTGTTTTACTATTAAAGACTTGGGAAAACTTAAATACATTCTTGGCCTTGAGTTTGCACATTCTGATAAAGGCATTCACATGTGTCAAAGAAAATATGCATTAGACATATTGACTGACAGTGGCTTATTAGCCAGTAAACCTTCAACCACTCCCATGGATGCATCTTTAAAACTCAGCAAGAATGACACTACACCTGCTATTGAAAACCCTTCTGAATACAGAAGACTTGTTGGAAAACTTTTATACTTAACTATTAGCAGGCCTGATATTGCCTATTCTGTTCAGTCTTTGAGTCAGTTTATGTCTAATCCCACACAACTGCATTTCCAATCAGCACAAAAGGTACTCAGGTATGTCAAGGGTACAATTGGACAAGGTATACTCTTTCCCAAATCTTCCAATTTACATATTACAGCATACTCAGATAGTGATTGGGCCTCATGCATTGACACTAGAAAAAGTGTAACTGGTTATTTAATATTCCTTGGTGATTCTCTCATTTCTTGGAAATCAAAGAAACAACTTACTATAAGTAGATCTTCTGCAGAAGCAGAGTATAGGGCCCTTGCCTATACTTCCTGTGAAATCCAATGGTTGTCTTCTCTTTGCAAAGAATTACATATTTCACTAACTACACCTGCCTCTCTGTTTACAGATAGCAAATCTGCCTTAGCCATGGCCTCCAATCCAGTTTTCCATGAAAGAACCAAACATATAGAGCTGGACTGTCATCTTGTTAGAGAGAAGATAGCTCAAGGCTTGATACAGCTCCACCACATCTCAACAAAAGATCAACTAGCCGACTTCTTGACCAAACCACTGCCAGGACCTCTTTTCAAACACCTTCTCTCCAAGTTGAGCATGCCTAATATACATGCTCCACTTGAGGGGGGGTAATAGAATGTACATTATGCTTTACTATGTTGTACTCTTAGTTAGAATGTAATAGTCTTATTTGTTAGGTAAAAGTGTCATTAGCTCTTTGACACTTTAGTCATTTTAGTACTTGTATATAAAGGGTACAGAAACCCTAGTGACACATAATTCATCATTCATCCATTTTATTCGAGTTGTCGTTTTCCTTTCTCTCTCTTTTGTTCATATTCTCTCTTTCGATCATTCAATCTAATAGGTTTCCCTCCAATTTCGGTTACAAATTCTATCATTAATATTTTTTTATCTTTTCACTTTATTTTACTTTTCTCTAAATATTGTAATAAATATTATTCCACTTTTACATTTAAATGATATATTCAACCTTTTTGTTTTTTTATTCTTTTCTGTTGCATTAATAAAGTAATTATATTTTTAATTATTTGATATATGATAACTACTAACTAATCATAAGTCACATTCAATGATATTCTATTCTATTTTTTTTCTCAAAATATTTATCGAAAATATTATTTCTTTTTCTCTTAGCTCATAAAGTAAGTTTTTTTATTAAAATTAGTTAATAATTTTCTTATAGCATAATCAAACTCATAAAATTCCGTACATGTTTGTTGTAATATTTATTTTAATATTTTTTTATCCAACTAATTGTTCTAATTAGCCAAGTTTGCAAAAATTATTTTATAGCGGTCAATATAAAGATTAATATGTAAGTTAAATCGTTTATATTTATAGTATTCATTTTTACTAAGGATAAACTTTAAAAGGTGATATACTCATTATCTAACTTATGATTTTAGAATAATACATAAATACACAAATAACGTATAAAATTTTATTTGCATTTCTACATGTACACAAGATCGAATTCTAGTTAATATATAGTAGTGAGAGATCGCAACTATATACATATGACATATAATTAATTTGTGGTAATAAGTACTTATGACTAACAACGTCAAATAAATATAATCTTATCCAATATATTATACACTGATTTAATACTTTAATATCCAATTAAAAAATATAAATTATATTAAAACTGATTGGATCAGATCGCAAATTGAACCGGTCTAACTGGTTAAATCTTGAAGAAGCAATAGAAGGACCAGTTTTAAATCATTGACCCAAATTATATATTTAAGTTAATTGTTTTTCTTATCAACAGGATTGAGACTCATGTGACCCTTTTGGTTAATTCCCAACATTTTCGTCACAACGTAGAAAACTGAGCCAAAAAGAAAAACCTCGTACGAAAATATGAAATCTCTTGTATATTTAATCCGTATTATGTACATAATTAATAAAAGTTTTTTTATTAAGGTTATTAAACCAACATCCTACTTTTATAAATATTCATCATATTATTATAAAAGGACTATAAACAAAAATATAGTGTAAAATACTATTTTCGTTAAGGGAGTACAACGGAACCGACGAATATTTTAATAGAAGTAATATATTAGGTAGTCTTACATATACAAGAATTTATCAAAAGCACATATTTGTGTAATAAAAAAAGTATTGCAAAAATAAAAAGATAAAAATAAGTAAGGGAATCTCATGTTTGTAGGACTAAGAGTGAAATATAGGATTGTAGACCTCGAAATTTTAATATTTTATTAATTATTATTTTTATTTATTTTGGGATATGAATCCAAGATAAATAAGATATTTAATTAATAAAATAAATATTTCTTGCCCATCAAGTTAAATCTTAGGATATAGAAGGAGATTATATCAAATCTTAGGATAAAGAAAAAGATTATATCAAATCAAGAAGGACCAATCAAATTGATGTCTTCTTCTCCAAGACTCTCTCCTACACCTATAAATAGGGCTCTCCTCAATGCCACAAATCACACCTAAAATACCTCAAAAAATCCAACACCTCATAAATCAAAGTTTCAATTCAAAGAGCTCTCAATAATTCTCTTGAAGATCCAAAGGTGTTCTTGAAGATCACGACATTCAAGTTAAAGATCCATGAAGAGAAGAATCGGAAGATACATATATAAAGATCCATGAAGAGAAGAATCGAAAGATACATATAGAGGTTGTACTCGCATATCGTTTGATCAATATATATTCAAGTTGTACAAAAATTTTATGTTTTTCATAAAATTTGTTGTTACAAATTTGACACGCCCGGTGGGACATCTCTACCTCTCATCTCTTCTCTTCAACCAAGTTCAAGGATCTTTGAATATGCATGAAGATCTCTTTGAAGACGATGTACAAAGGGGCGACTAAGAACGATGTCTCCTCAAATCATAAAGCCGCCGAAAATCGTCGATGTCCTCAGATTCATGAAAATGGAGGAAACAAAAGTGGTCTTCCATATTCTTCTCAAATTCCATGGGGGCAATTTACATGAAGAGCTCCATCAAATCCTCAAATTCAAATGCTCCTTGATATGAGTCTAAACTATCTACATATTCAAATGCTCATTGACAAGAGTCTAAACTATCTACATATTTAAATGCTCCTTGATATGAGCCTAAACTATCTACATATTCAAATGCTCCTTGACAAGAGTCTAAACTATCTACATATTCAAATGTTCCTTGATATGAACCTAAACTATCTATATGGCTCCTTGACACGAGCATAAAATGTCTACTTATCAAGATCTCCTTGATAAGAGAATAAACTATCTACAAATTCGAAGCTCCTTGACACGAGCATAAAATGTCTACAAATTTGAAGGCTCTTTGACACGAGTATAAATTATCTGTCAAATCAAATCAAGACTCCTTGATACGAGTTTAAACTATCTACAAATCATGTCAAATCACGACTCCTTGATACGAGTATAAACGATCTGTCAAATCAAATCAAGACTCCTTGATACGAGTTTAAACTATCTACAAATCAAGTCATATGAAGAACTCCTTGATACGAGTTTAAACTATCTACAATTCAAATTGAATACTCCTAGATAAGAGTTTAAACTATCTGCATGTCCAAACCAAATTCAAAAATTTGAGACTCATTCACTAGCAAGATATTTTGTCCGTGAACAAGTCACAAGGGGGGCATTTGTAGACATCAAAATTTTAATATTTTATTAATTATTGTCTTTATTTATTTTGGGACATAAATCCAAAATAGATAAGATATTTAATTAATAAAACAAATATTTCTTGTCCACCAAGTCAAATCTTAGGATAAGGAAGGAGATTATATCAAATCTTAGGATAAAGAAAGAGATTATATCAAATCAAGAAGGACCAATCAAATTGATGTCTTCTTCTCTGATGTCTTCTTCTCCAAGACTCTCTGCTACACCTATAAATAGGGCTCTCCTCAATGCCACAAATCACACCTGAAATACCTCAAAAAAATCCAACACCTCATAAATCAAAGTCTCAATTTAAAGAGCTCTCAATAATTCTCTTGAAGATCCAAAGGTGTTCTTGAAGATCACGACATTCAAGTTAAAGATCCATGAAGAGAAGAATCGGAATATACATATAGAGATTGTACTCGCATATCGTTTGATCAATATATATTCAAGTTGTACAAAAATTTTATGTTTTTCTTAAAATTTGTTGTTACAAGGATAAAAATGGTAAAATCTCAATTCTCAATTCGACTTGTCCAAACATGTCATAGCTTTAATACAAGGATATTAACCTTAAAAGTTATTTAGTCAAAATAGTTAAATTTTATTGCATAACATAAGTTATTATAATTATTTTATAATAAGTATGAATACAACACTCTTGAAGACTATACATACGGCCCCTTAAACGTAAGAAAATACTAAAGAGATACTTTGACATTGTTCCTTCTGCAATGTATTCGAGCAATGTCAATGCCCGACAAGTATATTTTGTTTTATTCAAATTTTATTTCAACTATTGGAAAAAGAAAAATGGAAATAATAATAAGTAAATACATGAGCCCCAAAATTTCAGTACCTGTNCCAGAGTCATAACTCGCATGACTAATAAACCTGTTTATGTTGGAAAACAAGCATAAGAAAACTTGTGTGTTTGTATATGCATATAATCTAATAATTGAAATTTTCTTCTTTCAAATTCAAATTTAACCTATGTTCAAACAGTCACAACAAGAATTAAGGTAAATTTGGTTGGGTGCCAATCCAAAAGTATAACCATTATATAGAATTACAATTAATTCTACAATATAAAGATTTAAGTTGTTTGGCGTATAATATTGCTATTAGCAAAACCAACGGTTAGACAATTATAATTTTAATAATATGCATATTTCAAATTAAAATGTCATACTTTCAAAAGAAATATATATAAAAATATAACATTCCATAATAAATGTATGCAATTTCATTAAAAATTATTATCGCTTCATTGTTAGACTGACTTATATGTAAAAATTTGCGTAACTAGCTAGAATTAAGCTGAATAAATATTTTTGGTTTTCATTTTTTGTTACAGTTATTGTTTATTTTATGGATGCAAAATTTATAAATTTGTGGGGGGCCATAGTTAAAAAAAAAGGGCATGTTTGCAATGTTGAATATCCCTATCATAGGCCGCATAAGCAAGTCGGCGGGCAACCGTAATCCGTATTAATGTTCTATTAATCGCTCTATTTATTTATATATTTTTTTGTAATTATATTTATCTTGGTAGGTTCTAATACGTATCGTCTACTTAAATGACCTACATACCCCTCGCCGTTATAGACTTCTACGAAGGCAACCCCCAAGTAATCAAATTCTTAATAAGGGCACGTGTGACTGATAACATTAGGAGTACATTCGACTTTTTAATTAAAAAGAAAAGAGTTTTATTTTTTTGCAAGTGCCAATTTTGACATTTGATNAAAATAAAAAAACATCATATAAATAATTGACTATATCCCGTGTGTATTAATATCTCCGAAATTTACATCAAACTCAGAGACGAATTTAAATTCCACATTGGGCAATTGGCACTTTAATTTTATTTTTCTCCCTCTCTATTTTTTTAAAAAAAAAAAAGAAGAAGAAAAAGAACAAAAATAAAAATAATCATACTCATGAAACCTTAATAATCTCCCACTCAACATAGTTTGTTATTTTTTTTAGATATGTCATAAATCTATACTTATAACATAAAATTAATAATAAAATAAATAAAAATAAGATTAATACATAATAATATGGAGTCATGGACTATATACAAATTTTTGTGACAACTAATATACAAGCTTATTCTGCCCTAAACGAAAACCAGAATCACTCTGATTAAACTACATGTATAGGAAGTAATTACGAGAAATTATTGACTAATTTTTGCAACAATATTTGCAAACACTAAACGAATTGTCCCAACAAATCACTTACGACCAATTATTAAAACACTATAATTGAAACCGTTTTAACGACTTGGAAATACACTGCCTAATAATGATAAAAATAATTCATTTACAAAAATTGGGGCGTGAGTAATAATAGAACCATGTTAATTAATTTTTTTTTTTTTAATTACCGAAAATTATGTTGTTGGGGTTTTTTTCGAATGTCATTTGTTTTTATGGATCTCACAAGTCGGCTTTAAATGCCCACTTTACTGTGAGAAATTAAAAAGAGAATAATTTTGATCTGAAAACGGGAACAAAGGGCCATAATAATAGAGCAATCACATAAATAGAATGGGAACAATTAATGACATTACTTCATAAAAATATAGCGTGATTTAAATTATTTATGATGGAAATGCATGTGTCCTAATAAAGAGAATGCAATTACTAGCATTTTTTCTCTAGTTAATGTTTAAAAAATATAGGAGGATGAGTAACCAATTAATATAAAAATGGGTGAAATAAAATTACTGTTTGCCTATAATACGGTATACATAAACTCGATTGTTAAAAAGTAATTTGTCGTAACATAGACCTTCATACTAGGGTAACTTTAGATCAATAGCTTATACTTTTATTTACTATAGAGGAGACAAACCTAAATTATTATATGAAATTCAGATCATAATATTGTACACGATGATGAGAGTAGGATTCTGAATGATGTTACCTCATCTCAATTTAGATTCTCTATTAATTTATTTTTAAAATCGAATTTGATGAGCATTTAGTCAATAAAATTTGACCTATATAATGATTAATGTATAGTTTATATAATAAAGGGAGAATACTAGCTAATGTAATGCATGATGTGCATTCTCTATATGCACTAATTTTTACGATCTTATACACATTTGTACAAAATTATCATCAGAAAAATTATTATCATAATTATAATTATTGTTGGTTTAAAACCAAAAAATTATTTCAAGTCGAAGTACAAAAAATTCACTTTCGGTTTGACAATATTTAATTTTCTCATTGAATATGAGATTGGATATAAAATACTTAAGCATATATACTCTTAATTCATTTTTTTTTTCAATATAACCAGCATAATTAATTTAAAAATAAAAAATTGCTGAACAAATCTTGATAGAATTCATTCTCTCATGAAACAAATTCTGAATTACCTATAATTTTCAATCGTACAATGTTGATTATTATTCAAGTTTGGCATATCCATTATATTTTCATTCATAATTTTAATATTTTTTCTTCATTTTTTTTTTTATATTTTTCATCATTAGTGTTGAGTGAGATAATTTTTCCCAAAAATTATATCCAACCGTAAAGTACATTATTCAAAAAGAAAAAGAAATTGAATGGATAAAAGAATCAAAAGAAAAATCAAAGTAGTTTTAGGAGCAATGTGTGGACTGTGGAGTAAAAATCTTACTTCTACTATTTTACTGTACAAGTTGTTGGGTATGACTTGACTAGTTATTTNTCACGCATGAAAAGAAGTTATTTTTTTTTAATTAATGTTTCACTAGTACAATACCCGTGTATTACACGAGCGTTGAATTAAAAAGCTTTTGTAAAAAAAGATAAATTTTTTATTTTTTTAAAAAATTAAAATAATCTAATTTTATATAAAACATTATTTTAGGTTTTAATTAAATTGTCAAATTATATTTTTTTAATCATAATTATTTAAAAATATCAACCTGTGTTGAATTATTTTACTTAATAAAAATATCGATGATATTTACTATTACATAAGTACAAAAATATATATCTTAAATAAATAGAAATAATATGATGATATGTATATGCATAGTGTAGAATATATTTATTTAATATTAAACAAAATAGATTAATTTTTTTACTTAATTAGATACCTAATACTTCAAGGGTCGTATCAGTCATATTTCACAGTTTTTTAACTTTATATGTAATTTTAAAATTTACATAAATAATTATTTATTTTTATTACATTGACAACATATCAATTAGATTTGAAATTAATATCATAATAAATAAACACCCGTACATTAAATGCAAATGTCAACCCGTATTATTATTATTATGAAGATAAATTATAAAGATAAATATAATTTATGTATTTTATATATACAATATGGATGTCAAATCGATATTCATCAAAATGTGATTAATTTAATATATTATATATGTAAAACCGATAAAACTACAAAAGTTATCAACTTTTAAAAATATTTGCAATTCAATGGTTATAATAGGAAATGATATTAAAATACAATTAATACAAATATTAATTTATATCCAAACATAACTCCAAACCATGATTTTTTGCCAAATAGGATTCCAAAGCATGAGAGTTGCCACGTCGGCTCAGCTCATTATGAAATTATATATAGAGGGGATATAAATAATTATTTATTTTTATTACATTGACAACATACAAATTAGATTTGAAATAAATATCATAATAAATAAATACCCGTACATTAAATGAAAATGTCAACCCGTATTATTATTATTATGAAGATAAATTATAAAGATAAATATAATTTATTTATTTTATATATACAATATGGATGTCAAATCGAAATTCATCAAAATATGATTAATTTAATATATTATATATGTAAAACCGATAAGAAATACAAAAGTTATTAACTTTTAAAAATATTGCAATTCAATGGTTATAATATGAAATGATATTAAAATACAATTAATACAAATATTAATTTATATCCAAACCTAACTCCATACCATGATTTTTTGCCAAATAGGATTGCAAAGTTTGCCACGTAGGCTCAACGCATTCTGAAATTATATACAGATAGATAACTATGTACTGTGTACACATACCTCGTTTGGCATTGGCATTATTGGGTTAATGAGAACTGAAATTGTTTCAAAATATGCTTAATGGCAATTATTTACATGAGATTTTAGACGATTAATACAATTTGTAGGGACAAAATTGCGAAATATAAAAAGACAAAATTTCACTATTAGTAACTAAAATTTGCAACTAAATTTTAATAGTTACAATAGTAACAATGATTTAGATACGGAATGTACTTTAAACAATTGTATTTGTATATATTAGTAACTAATTTTGTGATTAACTCCCTATGTTACAAAATACATATAGATGGTTTCAAGTTAAAGACTTAAAATTGTAGCATATTCTAATTTATAAAATTTTAATACTCCCCCCTATTTTTAATAAATGTCGTTTTGAGAAGTTGCACAGTAATTAAGAATCATTTTTTTTGCCAATAATAATCCTCATTAATGAGGATAGATATGGATGTTTTGAGAAAAGATGAAGAGTAATATGAAAAGACGTAGTGTATTTATTAGATAGATGAGAGTAATAATGGAAAAATATGTATAAAAAATCCAAAACATATTTATTTAGTAAATTGTTGACAAAGCCAAAATGACATTTCAAAAAAATAGGAGGGAGTATAAAACATAAATATTTAATTTACCATCTTTACAAGCCTCGAACACTAGAGCAAGATTCATACGGAGCTAGTTTAAGAAACGAGCATAACTCAATGCCCCACTTTCTTATCTAAAAGTTCAATTAGTAGATCACACTACAACAAAAAGGAGTTCTAACAACATAAATATTGTGGTCTTTTTTAATAAGTATATTTTAAATATGTGTTTTTTAATAACTGTATTTAAAATATGAAGTTACTTAATTTAATTTAATATTTTTTTTTAGCTTGAATGAGTTCGAACGAACATTTCGTGCTAATCAAATGAGTTTAAAACCGAACGAAATCGAAACGATACAATTTTTTTTTAAAATAATATTTAATACTACAATAAAATTATTGAATTACTAGTGTTAGTTTTATTGATATTTTTTGGCTTTTTGTTTGGTACCTTTATTTTTTATTTGAATTATTTTAGTTATTCTACATCTTTTAGTTAAACATTTAGTTTCATTTGCAATTTTTCTCTATGGAATATTTAGTTTCTTAGATCATATAGTTAAATATTTAGGTTCTTCTACAACTTTTGGTCTCCCTAAATCTTAAAATCCATCGTGTAACAAGAATTTTTTTTGGAGAAGTGGATGGAAAATGAATAGGGTAAGTNTTTCACCAATATATGATTTGATGAATAATTTAATGACAGAAGAATATAACGCTGACAAGGAGGCATCATATGGCATCTGGACTTGAATAAATATACCACGCCTTCATCTCAGCGGCACAAGAAACATTAATGCATCTTGAGTTGAATAAGCTGTCAATATACGACGGATTCATCGACAGAAGGCTCAGCCAATTCTACTGGAAGATCATCTTCAAATGTTAATTAAATTAGTTCATATTTTATTTGAGAATATAAAATGATTAGTAGTTTGTATTATTTTGTGTACTTTGATATTTTATCAATTGAATTTATTATTGTACTGATGAAATAAAACTTTTGTATTTTATTTTATTTTATTTCTTTAATGTTGCTTCTTATTGTAAGTGTATTAATCGATTCATTTGAAGCAAAAGAAATTCACTGAAAATTAATTTTGTGATTACTTAATGTGTCGCATGAAAGACGGAAAATTATGCCATTAATTGTCGCTAATATTAAGATATTAAGAACGGACCAATATTCCATTACAACTTTGGTTTCTATTACTGAAAAATTAAGAATAAATAGTCTCGTTTCTTATTCGATTGCTATTACTCAAGTACTAGAAATGAGTTGGTTGTTACAAAAATCGTTAGTGATAGCAACGGAATGAAATCCGTGTATGAGGATCAGAACCCCTGTTTTCACTAATCAATACTGTAACGGAAAATACTTGTTTCTATTTTCTATTAGTAACGAAAACCTGCCATATTGTAACACAATTTTCCTTTATTCAAGTCTCACTTTCTAGTTTATAAACATAACTAAATGAGTATCTACTTTTTCACTATAGAAATTACTGTCCACCAATGATGTAAAATTACTAACTCTCTAAACATTTGATAGTTATTATTTGTTTCAACATAGACCTTCAAACTAGGGTAACTTTAGTGTAATAGATTGCTTATATACCTTTCTTTATTTCAACCATCGAGGAGACAGACGTACTTTATAAGTATAGAGATGAAGTTAGATCATACTATTGTACACTGGGTAAATTAGGATTGTCACACATGATGTCATCCCTATACATTGTAATTTACATCGTTTCATTTCATTTTTGTTAATAGTCAATTAGGAGTTGACTTGAAATATAAGTCTATATATTTCGTAATTATCTGAGCGTTCTAACTCATATTTCATGATTATACTTGAAATATTGCACATCTGCTGGTTAGAAATCATATGATCAAACTTGAAATTCATAATAACATCAGAAAGTATTATTCAAACATACCCACCAGCCAATATAATTCAAACTTAATTATGGTTGAATTTGATTAAAATCATACACTTGAATAATCAAATCGTAGTGTACACTTTTTTAACAGATTGATCATCATGATAATCATGTAATTAAGTTGAAAATGTATTTATATGTTAAAAATTGATCAAAGAACAAAGACTATACATAGTACAACTCCGAATTATAATTGCATTTGTACGAAGTTCAAAATTGATGCAATTAGTACCTTTTACGAGGAAAAAAACAAAGACTGTTTTGTATTTTTAAAACAAAATAGATGATACAGATTTCATTTTTATTCTTTTTTATAAACTTTGTCAATATATAATTATTACAAATGGAACCCGAATTTCAAACTACCACAAATTTTGCAGTAAATCCGTCGTCTTCACAACTCTTGAAGAAAGAAAAATAGGATCTGAAAATCTAATTGGTCAAACCTAGTTTGAGGAGAATCATTTGAAAATTAAACTGTCAAATTCTTTGAAAGGAACAAATATAATACCATAATACTATTAAATCTACGACTTGAAACAAATATAAATAAATATAAATTTATACGAATTCTGAATCAGAAATGGAACAATTAAGATGATGATCAGAAAATGCAACCAGAATAAATCATGGGAGAAATTTGGGTAATTGGACCCATGAGTAAAAAATAAATTTTAGGATGGTTTTGAAGTAGCGAAAGAATTAAATAATATTTAATAATTCCCATTTCTATGACAGAATACTTAAAATAAAATTCTACGAATAAAAAGGGCCCAAGGTGTACTGACATAAAAGCAGCGGGTTTTCCGGTACAAAGGACGAGGTTGGGAAGAAAAGCTTTTGGAACGACACGTGGCGGAGCTAACAGCCGTAGATCATCATGCAGATGGAAGAACTACAATTCTTCTAGATCACTCTCAGCTGATGATCATGATACCAACGAGCGAGACACGGCGAGTCAGAGAGAGAGAGACCGAGTCAATGAATACACTTAAGTGCGTGAGAGAGAAAGAGTTAATTATGAGCGTGTGAGTGTGCACAAGTGGCGGTAAAAAAGCAGACTCCCAACTTGCTTGTTAACAGTAAATTCGAGTTGAAAGCGGGACGGATAACAAAAGTAAAAACTAAAAACCAAAAGAAAAAGGTAAAAAATTGTAAAAGTGAAAAAAAAGATCCCTTAAATAGTTATATTGATGGTTGAAGAAAGAGAAAGAGAGGACGTTTTTTGTTTTTGGGAAGGGCATGGCGGCGTGGCAGAGCTGTAATTCTGCGTCTTTAATGCAAACAACAACAGAGCCACAGAATTGAAGCTCCACCCGATTTTAATCNCATATAAACACAGCACCAACACTTGAAAGCCCTCATTTAAAAACCCCCAAGTTTGTTCCATTGAATAACAATCCTGGCAATTTTTTCACATGCAAATTGTATTATGATCAACTAATTACAGATCAATCCACAGGCGATCATTTATAAGGGGTCGCCAATAATCAATTTGAAAAAACCCTTTTGTTTTGTCTGCCCTAAAAAACCCAAGAATCAGAGAAAACGGGTCGTGAATATCCCTTGAATCGGCATTTAACCCGACCCGTTCTCGTTGATGAGGATATTATTAATATCGCCAAAAACAGCCCGTTGTTGTTAGGTTATGGGCTGTCGTCCATCGGCGGAGCAAGAGAGATGTCGGGCTTTTTCTCACTAAGCGGCGGTCTCGGGGGAAGGGGCGGCGGCAGGAACTCCGATCAGGAGGGCAGCAGCCAAAACCACCACCACAACCCGCCGGAGATCAACCCGGAGAGCTGGTTCCTGTTTCGAAACGAGGAGATCCACCAGTACAAGGGCTTCGAGCTATGGCAGCCGGCGGCCCCCCACGCGCCGTCCGCCTCCTCCGGCGGCGGCGGAGTTCTCAACCCGCTCCACGACCTGTACGCGTCGGCGGGGGGGCTGGCGGTGGGGCCCAGCCGGGGGAGCGGTTTCCACATCACGGAGGACGGCGGCGCCGGCGGCCACCACCACCAGCAGTCGCCGCGGTCGAGCTTCCTGATGATGAGGAGCGGCGGCGGAGTGGGCACGGGGGTGACCGGCGGCGGGATCAGCTGCCAAGACTGCGGGAATCAGGCGAAGAAGGACTGCCAGCATATGAGGTGCCGGACGTGCTGCAAGAGCCGGGGGTTCCAGTGCCAGACCCACGTGAAGAGCACGTGGGTCCCGGCGGCCAAGCGCCGTGAGAGGCAGCAGCAGCTGGCGGCGATGCAGCAACAGCAGACTCAGAATCAACGGCAGAGAGAAGGCGGAAAAAGGCAGAGGGAAAATCCGACGGACGCTTCTAATTCCCTCGTTTGCACCCGCATACCCACTACTGCTGCTAATGCCTCTGGTAAAATTTATTTATTTATATATTTAAATACCTAAAAAAAACAAAAAATAAGATAAAGATTAAAAAAAAATTTAATTTGTGGAAGGAAAGAGAGAGAGAGAAATAGAGAGAATTAAGGGTTTTTGGCATCGTGAGAGAAAATATTACTCCATCAAATGAAATGACAACTCAACTCTTGTTTAGTGAAATCTTGTCCAAAACACTGTTTTTCGGTAATACTGACGAAATATTGACAAATAATATTTCCTTATTTTCCCTAAAGCCCTAAAAGTCTGCTCTTCACATGTTAAAACATCTTCTTCTTCTTCTTCTTCTTCTTCTTTTTCATTTTTTTTTGGGTCAGATTGTAAAAAAGCAGGGCAATCAATCTCATCCTATTTAACTTGTTTCTATTATGTGGATAGGCCTGGAGCTTGGTCAGTTGCCGGCGGAGGTTAGCTCGGAAGCCGTTTTCCGGTGCGTGAGGGTGAGCTCCATAGACGACGGAGAAGACCAGTTTGCATACCAAACGGCGGTCAACATCTGTGGCCACGTCTTTAAAGGCATCCTCTACGATCAGGGCTCCGAGAGCCAGTACATGGCCGCCGGAGACACCTCCTCCGGCGGCGGCAGCGTCAGCGCCGGCGCCCAGCAGCTCAGCCTCATCGCCGGCGCACCTCCGGCGGCGTCCGCCGGGAACACGTCACCTTTTCTCGACCAGTCGCTTTATCCGGCGCCGATCAACAGCTTCATCGCCGGTACGCAGTTCTTCCCACCACCACCGTCATGAT
>BKCP01007959.1:1047480-1085503 GCA_008636005.1 Striga asiatica | reverse complement strand
AAATTACGATGCATAAGTTGAATTTATTCTTGTTCTATTTTGAAATTCCATGACCAAATAATAGCAGTTTTTTTTGTTTTTACTTTGATTCTATTGGTTTTTTATATGTATAAATTTCTTCTGTGGACTAACATGAGCATGTTTGTTGATTTACTGTCCCGTTTTTTGTTTTTATGGTTAACAGCTTTTATTTCACAATTTGTGTAGTTGAATTTCGCAATACATATGCTTTTTAATTAAAATCTGAGGCTCTTTTCAAATTTATGAACACGGGAGATGCCTTTTTTTCTCCCATTTTGCGCGTAAGGGTTTTTGGCTTCTTTGAATTCAGTGAACAATATTCTCACATTAAATTCCATATTGCTTGTTTCGATATGCAAACTAAAGTGACGAAAATCTGTCTTTCAACTGTTTCAACCCTTATATCCATGCAAGACAAATTATTTTCCAAATATATCTATAATATGTTTATATGTTACACTCATCTCTCTCTACATTTTTTCATCAACCTTTTCATATATTTAATTTCTGACATGACTTGTAATTATCCATCCGTTTTGTCAAATGAGTGTGGACTTATATTTATATTTAATCTTTATTATCCGCAGATCGTCACGTTTAATGCATTAATTTGCAGGTGCATTTAAAAACACAAAAATGTGCTCAAAAAATAAACAAAGAGAGAGAATATTTTATGCAAACACCAAGGCATTATTAATTAATGTGCATGGAACCTTTTGTTTTATTATATTGGATATATATACAAGAAGTTTTTTGTCTTTTCTAATTTCCTTGTTTACAAAGCGTCTGAGTCATAATAATATAGCTGGATATGATCTTGTTAAAAAAACTGACCATATTTGCAGTTGTACTGTATGTATGACTACTTGTACATATGGAAGTTTTTTCTCTGTGCATGTGTTTCTTTTTGTTTTTGGAAATTATTAAAAAGTCTTTCTTGATGTTTGTACATGAATCATATTGAAATTATATCGTGTCTTTCCATTTTGTTCCCTGTGTGGGGAATAAAGGTTTTTGACATTTCATTGCTTCAGTTTCTTTCTGAGCAAGTGTTGAGGATTTACATAGTACAACTGGCTTGTTTTGTGAGGTTTAAGGCCATCCAGTAATGTACTGACCATGTAGTCCCAATTAGCTATAAAGGGAAATTAGAAAAAAATTAAAATAATGATAAAAAAAAAATCCAAGGATCAATTCATGTTGAACTATGGAGTGGATGCTTCTAATCACAAATTCTTCTTGTGTGAGTCTATATGTTTTTAATAAAATGCATACTTATGCTATGAAATATCATATTTTTTAGAGCATGTCATTTAAGTTTAAAACTAAGGATATGTATAATCATAAAAACTATGGTTATCTAGCAGCAACTTTAATTTTTTTAATTGTTTTTTAATCGCAAATTTTTCTATGAGGTGATCTGACTGTCAGAAAAGTCAACCCGGCATACATTTTTAACAAAAATGCATATTTATGCTAGGAAATACATTTTTGTTTTTTTTGTTTATGTTGTCTTTTAGAGTATGAAATTTTAATATAAAAGTTTGGATATCTGTTACAAAAAATACGGTAACCTAACTAGTCTTACTTTTTTAAATTGTCTAGTTATTTTTAAATACAATTTCTTGTATGAGGTGTTTAACCGTTGAACAGGTCGACCGATGACACATTTTGAGTATAAGTTTAAATAATACTATGCAATGCCATACTTCTGTTTATGTTATTATTATTTACAGTATGATATTTCAATTTGATAGTGTAGATATATGTAAAAAAGAATATCACTACCTAGGAGATCGTACTTTTGTTTTGTTTTGTTTTGTTTTTTGTTTTTTTTTTAATGTCTAGGAAGTTTCTAAGCTCAAATTGTTTTATGAGGAGGTCTAAGAGCATCTCCAATGCTCTACTTTGAACATTAATTAAATTTGAACACATGTCAAATGATGAATGGAATGTAAATCCATGTAATATGAATGTCAAAAGAAAAAACTTTAATTTGGAATATACATCTCCAATGCATCCCTTTCAAAACCTTAAAATATGTTAATTTTTTATAAGTTGGCTTTCAAACACTCTTTGGAAAACTAGAAAGTGGGCTTCACACTTTGGATATTTATTGTCTCCATGTCAGCATAAAAGAGTCCATAACATTATGGATTGGAGAGTAATTTTTGTAATCACTTTATAACTTAATGATGTGATTAACATTTTATTAAGTCAACATCTCACATTGGAGATGCTCTAACTGTTGACACCGGGTCGACCCGATATAATTTTAAAAGTATATACTTATGCATTGAAAAGTCATAATTTTATTTATGTTATTTTTTAGAGTGTGATGTATATTTCTATTTGAAACCATACATATTTATTAAAAATAATTAAGGCGATTTAATCATTAGGTCCACCAAACAAAAGTTATATTCTTTCATATATATATATATATATATATATATATATAANCACCCACTCATCGTGATGTGGCATCCTCACTGCCAAGTGATACATAGAGCTGGATAAAATTGAAAAAAAAAATCGAAAGGGAAGAGAAGAGTATCGGCCAGAAGCAATTGTAGTCCAATGTATCACCGCTCGACTTTTTGATTTGGACAACCATGAAAGTCGGGTCCATCGCAAATAAGTCGGCCGCTATCACCGCCGGAAGAAATCGGAGCTGTCAACTAATAGGCGAAGAAAAAACGGTTCGTTGGAAAAAGTCACCGATTCCGGAGATGGTGGACGTCGTCAGGTGCGCAGCGGAGCAAAGAGTCCGAAGGTGTCCTCGAATTCCTGTGGGCCGCCATGTATTGACGAAAAATTGAAGAAGAAGATAAAATTTTGATCGAAATTTTCTAGATCGAAAAACATTGACTAGAGAAATTGACGGCCTTACCAGTGGAATTCTAGCTGAAAATTTTATGAGGTGAACGAGGATGAGAAGAACGTGAAGAAGTTGTAAAAAATATTCAATCGGAAGTGGTGGGCCGGCGGCCGGCAGAGAAAGATGGCTGGGACGAAATAGAGTTTGGGATTGTTGAGGTTCATTTTTAAAATTCAATAAGTTCTACTATTTTGTAGTTTTAAAATTTTCAGACTGTAACTAACGCTTTGAGCTGATGTGGATCATTTAATTTTGAAGTCAACATTCTAATCACACCATCACATAAACCACAATCATACTATGTTAGGTTTAAAAATGTCACGTCACATTTTTATTCGGGATGCGAATAGAAAAAGACTAAAATTGATTAAATTGTCAATGACAGGGTGAAAATTTTGATTTTGACTCATTTTTCGGACCAATTTTAAATTTTGGCATGAGCGAAATTGGTATGAGAGAAGTCTAAACTTTCCAAAAACTAATAACCAAAATTTGTTTAATATGTGACGCATATTTATAAAAAGGTGAGGGTATGACTTCAACTGTAAACTTGTATTACTAAATAACAAAGAAGTTAAGCATACAAATTGTATGCGAGTGAAATTTCCTCATTTTTATTATTTCTTTTAAAAAAGGTGACATTTCCTCAAACGAACCAGCAATAGGTCTCGAAATTGCTGACGGGGCTTTTGGTTATCTGAAGAAGGAAAAAGGGTAGAGAGCTTTTGCCAGAAGTGTTACAAAAAGAGAACTTGAGATTTTATACTTCTGCTTCTCATTTCTAGTGTCTCCAGTCATCCCCAAACCAAATGGACCCCAAATCCTTTTTCCATATTATTTTCATCCGCCATTTAAAGAGCCTTTCTGATTTTCTCTCCAAATTCTAATCCTTTCCAGAAGCCCCTGCCAAAATCTGAAACCATGTCTTTTGTGTTCAACCCATCCTCAATTTGTCAAAAATGAAAATTTTGTCAAATTCAGTCACATTAGATTTTTATCTGACCCTCATAACATATATATATTTTTTTTAATAATTTTGGCAATTAAGTTAGTGTATGAAGTATGGAGAAAAATTCAAAATTAGTCCCACAAGTATAGGGGTCGATAATTTTGGTCCCGACGGAATGCAACAAATATGAGTAGTCCCACAGCTTTTAAAAAATGATCAAAAGTAGGACTTTTTTTGCCGGATTTACTGTTTCCGGCCCGGAACGCCACGTGGCGCACATGTGGTTTATTTTTTTACACGCTGGCATCCGACGTAGATAGGAAAAAATTCAAAACTAGTCCCACAAGTATAGGGGGGTGACATTTTTTGTTCCGATGGAATGCAGAAAATTCAAAACTAATCCCGCAACTTGTAAAAATATATGAACACGTCGGATGCCAGCGTGTAAAAGAATAAGCCACGTGTGCGCCACGTAGCGTTCCAGGCTGTAAATAGTAAATCCGACGAAAAAGTCCTACTTTTGATCATTTTTTAAAAGTTGTGGGACTATTCACGTTTTCTGCATTTCATTGGGACAAAAAATGTCACTCCCTATACTTGTGGGAATAGTTTTGAAATTTTCCCTCAAGTTTGGTAACATTCAACGTAATGTACAACTATTGCACAAAGGCCAACGTAGTGGATTAAAATTGAAATTTAATTGCTTCCTATTTTCACGAATGCATACTGCAATGAACAAGAATAAAAGCAAAAAAGGTAATTCCTAATATTTCAAATGCTATCTTCAAATTAAAGATCGGACACCTAAATCAATGAGACTGTCACGTTGACCCCTACTGTATAAAGTTGCCAAGTCGACTTCTATGTTAATATTTGATGATCAACATGCTTATTCAAAATTAGCGAATATTATAGTTAATATCGTTTGTCTTTTCTTTGTAAATGAAAATTTTAATTAAATTTTGGTGTATATGAAAAGATAATAAGACAAAAATGCGACTAACCAATAATTATTCTATTAAAAATATATATATTTCCCCAGAACTTATAATTAATTTTGACTTGGCACAGGTAATTTAGGTTAGATGATTGATGAACAAAGAACTATGTGGAGACATGCATTAAAATGGACAGCTTTAGGTTTGCAATAATTGGACGCTGAATTACATAGTTGAACAAAACTAACTAATCCCGTGATCCGTCGTAGTCATCACAGTTTAAGTGTTCTGTAATGTGCCTAGCTAACACCATTAATTTGAATGAATCAATGCAGTTTCAAACAGCTCATCTTCATCAGGTTGTCATTGACTTATTAGTAACTTGGTCTGCCTTGCTATCTCGATTCTCTTCTGTGTCCATGTGTTTTGTTTAATTTAAATAAGGCGTTTGAAGAAACTGGCGCAATAGACCTTGAAATTAGTGCCTTCATTAATTGGCTTCCTCGTAATAGATTTACTTGAAGGCATTAGCATATATTTAGCACAGTTATCGAAGTAGACTCATCTTCATAATCAGTCTTAGTTATTTATGATTTATGTCATGCAAGTGTAAGATATGACGTATACAATTGTAACCATAGGTTTATATATATATATATATATATATATATATATAGAGAGAGAGTTGAGATTCAACGAGAATAGTTGATAGTGAAAGAAATAACAATAAATATATATGTAATATTAGATCTAATATATCAATGGTCATAATAAGTCAAATCTTCAATATGACAGTCAAACATAATTGTAAATAAATGACGGAATCTAAGCGGCGGTGGCTCTGGTGGCGATGACGGAATCTAAGAGGCGGTGGCGGGGGAGGAAAACGATGGTTACGGCGGATTGGATAAGTTATAGGGACTCAATTTTAATAATGTGCAATTTTATGAACTTTAATATATTATAATTTAATTCATGGGTCAAATTTATAATTTACAAAAGATTTAATAATTACATATTAATGTTATGTAAATTGCACGTCATTGATAAGTAAATTGCACAATATATGGGCGGTACCGTAATTAACCAACTCTTTAAGTGTGAACGCAACAAACCAAATAATTACGGTACCGCCCCTAGTGTGAACACTCGCAGTATATAAACAACCTCGTTTGGATACGCACATTATAATATTATATATTTATATTTAAATAAATAAATAATATTTTTGATATAGCTTTTTCGGTTCTGTCATTTTAAAAAATAAAGTCAACATCAAACTGAAATAATTAAAATTTTAAAATTTAAAATAGTTAATCGAATTGAAAAAATTAGTTCGTCCTGTTCCAATCGCTATTGTGCATTAATCTAGCATTCGTTAACGTGCAATCCGTCTAACACTAATGTGCACTCATAGTACAACCATCTTTTAACGATTTTTTTTTTCTAAACTAAACTAAGAACAACATAATTGAATTAA
The DNA here is from genome assembly GCA_008636005.1 of Striga asiatica. Lineage (NCBI taxonomy): Eukaryota > Viridiplantae > Streptophyta > Magnoliopsida > Lamiales > Orobanchaceae > Striga > Striga asiatica. The sequence continues at coordinate 1,079,234 of BKCP01007959.1, read as the reverse complement.
TCGCCCGATTAACCAAATTATACTAAACAATCGTAACAATTTATTATTTATTTTATAAAATTATATTATGTATCTTTAATACATTAATTTAATATTTTATACTATTTTTTGGTTGAAAATACACAATATATATCTCATACATACATATATTATTACATAAAAATATAATATTTTATAGGTTTGGTCGATTCAGTTATTTTAAAAAATAAAGTCTATGTCGAAGTAAGATAACTAAAATTTTAAAAGTAAAAACAGATATTCTAATCGACATATAATAAATAGAACCAAAAGTTTTAATTTGCTTGATTTCGATAGTTGTTGTGCATTCTGACAGTCATGTCATTAATGTGCATCCTGTCTAGCAGTATTGTACATTCTGCATTACAAACATATTTAATGTGCATATATACACGCAATATACTTAACATTAATGTGCAATAATTAAAGTTTTGACCAATAGTTGTCGTTTTTCCTGCTAGCACTTGCAGCGGCTAATGGCATATGATCTGAGTAAGTTGGTTGAGTAGGAGAGGGTTGACCCATGAACTAAATTATAATGTATTAAAATTTATGAAATCGCAATTAGGTCCCTGTAACTTATAAAAATTTTCACAAAAGATACCCAACCCCAAATTAGTTCTCAATGCGCATTTGAGTCGCATAGCCTCCGTCCTGGGACGCACGGCTCCACCCACGGCATCCGCGTCGGAGAGAAGGCAGCGACGACAAAAGAGGAAGGACGTGCTCTAAGATATTGGGGTCTCGATAGCGGCTGAGGTGTGAGGTCAGGAAAGGTGAGAACCGACACACGCTCCTCCTTGGGCTAGAGAATAAATCTGAGCTGTTAGAAATCATTGAACTTCTCTAGCTCCTTGTAGAGAATCGCCACGAACCAGCCCTAAAGCATCGGCAATCGACGTACGTCCGACAACAGATCGACGGCGAGGCATTGGTTGTCGGTGGGGTGAGGCAGCGGATGGGGTAGAGAGGGGCTCCATTCCGCGCCCTATTATCTCTATGGCCTAGAAGCTAGGCTCTTAATTAGGGCGTGGTATAATTCCAAATAAAGTTTAGGTTTTGGATATATTTACAAATAAGAATTAAGATTAGCATATGTGCAATTATTTATAAAGAGTCATGATATATGTGTAAAAAGAGCCTAGAATAAATTAATCATAAAATTTGGGAAACAGAACATTAACAAGTTCTCAGCCCATAAAAGAACTAGAATTGTTCACTCATTGGTGGGAACAATATTAGGAAATAAACTAATAGCTAATTATGTTAATTTTATAAATTTTATACTTTAACTTAACATTGGTGAGAACAATATTTGATTTAATATTCTTATCTTGGGTTACTATAAATGTAAATTATCCGACCTAAACGCAGTAGCATCGTTCAGACTTCAGAGTTAACAAATGTTGGTAGCTAGTCTCTATGTTCTGGTCCTTGTGGACACACATGGGTGTTTATCGTCCTATCAAATAATAATAATAATAATAACGACAAATAGAGAGGTTACGAGATGATATAATCTGTATAATCCATGAACAATATGATTGCACAAGATACATCCTGATTATACTAAACAACATCAAACCACATAAATTTTCTAATGTTACAAGATATATAAGACCAAATCCTGTGATTCTAACAATAGCTACCAATACCAAGAGGGTGGGGATGAATATACTACATCCATCACTCCCAGAAAAACCACAATCTTCTTTATATATCTAATCCAAACACCACAACATACCACTGTATATTTCCTTTCGTCATTCTTTCTTCTTTATTTATTTATTATTATTATTATTTTCTGTTCTCCATCAGAACCTAACTTTGCTTCTGTTTCTTCTCAAAATAAGTGAAATTCCTCTGAAAATCCAATACCGCACGCACCAGGTGCCGGAATCCAATATCCGGCCACAGCACCCCAGGGGAGTACAGTAAGGTCGACGTGCTCTGCCACAGCAGAAAATTGCTCAGCCGAGTCTCGCCCGAGGTCCGTACCAAAACATCCGGGTCAGGCGCAACTGCCATATCCATAGCCCTATCAACATCCGCCACATCAGCACGGCCCTCGAGTTTTCTCTCACTGCACGTTTTCTCGACTGCTCGCAAGATCTCGTCCGTCGATGTGTAGGCAAGGCAAATCGAGAGCACGGCCCTCGAGTTTTGCGCGGTGGCCCGCGTGGCCCGTTCGGCAGCCGACTGAACGGGCTTGCTCAGAAGCTTCATGTTCCCTATGAAGTGTACCCGCACCCCATAACGGTGGATAATACTCTCTTCCTCGAGTAAGCCCTCGATTTTTTCCTGTATTAATTGCATGGTGGATTGTACCTCCTCAGGACGCCTTTTGAAGTTGTCGATGCTGAAGGCGTAAATGGTTATGTATTTAACGTTGAGCTCGTAACAGTATTGTAGCATTCTCATGAGGGCCGAGAAGCCAGCCCGATGGCCCGCTGCCCCTTCTTGAAGGTTCCTTTTCTTGGCGTACCTTCGGTTACCGTCCATGATGAAGGCAATGTGTTGAGGGATGGGGCCCACTGAGAGGATCGAGAATATGCATTTGCGGAGGAAACTCCAGAAGACTTCGAGTAATTGAAAAGCCCAATTATTGTGTTCTTTTTCCATGAGCACTTTGGATATATAGAAAGAAAAAAAAAGAAGTGTGTTATGCTATATTCAGAACAAAGCTGATAACAACAATACGGATCAGAGTTTATTTTCTGGTAAACCGAAAAGTGAATGTATCATGTGTGTATATAGTAGAAACACAGGCAAGAAAACCAAACATGCCTCGTGAATAAAATCTAGATACGAAACCAGTAAAGGGAAATTGCTCACATATAAAGCATGAGTCACCTGTCAAGTATAGAGCTATTCAATTGCTCACATATAAAGCATGAGTCACCTGTCAAGTATAGACCTATTCATCTATGCCTATTATGCTGGTTTGGGAAGCAAATAATCAAGGAGTGCAATGAACCTTCATGAAAATACTAAACCTATTAACAGGCAAGTTTGACTTAAGGACAAAAGACACTTTTGAGCAAACTTGTACAATTATAGTCAATACAGAAAATAATAGAAGCCATTAATAATGAAATAGCTCTTACCTAACAAGGAGAAACAAGAATTACATTCACCATCTTAGCTAAAGATAGAAAATGAAAACATATAACCTGATTATGAGAAAGAAAAATTATAACTGCGAGGGGTTCAATTAAAGGCCTAGGTTTGTTGTTTATTGCCAAGGAAGGCTGTGCAAGAGTTGACTTAACATAGTCGTCGGTTTTGTTTCCCTCATTATCAAATGGAGGGCATCTGTGGTATGTGTTAAGTGATATTTTTTAGCCTAATCCTATATCATTAATAAATCCAAGATCCACCTTTTTAACAAACTCCACCTTTCCTCATTTTCATTCTTCTTCTTCTTCTTTATCCCTTCTTCCAAAAAGGGGGAAAAAAAAAAGAAAAAAAAACATAAGTAGAAGAAAACCTGTTGCCCTTTTCATCTGTGTGCCATAAGACCGAACATATTCTGAGAATTGATTTCAAATAATAAGAATAATACACTTAATTCAATAACAACCTATGAATTTACAAAACCCAGTAATAACAGCAAATCTAATGTCAAAGAAGATGCTCATTACTGCATATCCAAATCAATAAAAATTCTCAATTGTCAAAGAAGATACTCATTACTGCATATCCAAATCAATAAAAAATATCTCCAAACTACAAAGAAATCACAATAATAGTATATCCTGTAAACGTGGCTCTAATGCAGCCCGTGCTTAATGGGAACTAGTTCATTGAGTTTTATAAAAGCAAATATAGTCAACAAACATCAGTGATCATACATATACAAATTCTTGCAGAAGAGCACAAAAAGTATATAAGCAGGTTGACTATTTACTTATTTCTTCCAACGAATAAGTCTTTACAGCACAGTCAATAAAAATAAAATGAATTGGACAAATATCTCACAAGAATTCAGAGAAACGTGGTAATATATGTACCTGATTATTCAAATCGTAACGAAAATGGGAAAGAAAAAATTCTCCTAGTCCTTTGATAAGAAAATTCACACGCACCTCTGTCAATGACTACGAATTAGCTTTATTGAAATTATTCGAGGAATTTAAGGTGTTTGTAGAAGCAACGAAAATAAAGGGTAAAATCAATAAAGAAGACATCCACAAGAAGAATAAAGGGGAGTGGTGCTTTTAAACAGAGCTTCCAGAAAAATAAAAGGCAAGGAGCTCGGTTAAATCTCTTCCACAAATTTACGCTAGAGTAGAGACAAATTTCAAGAAACATAAAAGCGACATTTGAGGTTCCGCTTTTATGTACTCTAACATCAGTGAACAGAGAGATAAATACCTTCAAATATTCCCCATCTTACATAAAATATATGGCTTAAATTAGCAACAGCAGCACAATAACAGCAGGAAGGAACAAAATATGAAACTTTATCTAAAAAATAACAACAAAAGGCTGTTCGGGAGCTAAGCAAAGATAATACACCAAACAAATAGTAGACATTCATATTTTATTCGCCCTGTGAAATACCAAAGCAGGAGAATTCCAACAAGAAAACACAAAAATCTCAAGGAAAAACTTCAATTTAAGAACAAAATTCATGCCTTCAACGCAAAGATCAAACAAAAGAAAACAACCATTATACGAAAAATGGAAGTTCGACAAATTACCAAGAAATTTGGGCTAATGGCTGTTCAATCCGTTAAAACCGAACCGAACCGACCAAAATTTCGGTTTATCCAGCCAGTAAACCGAAAACCGAACCGAAGTTTATGGTTCGGTTCTGTTTCAAACCGAAAATCTATCGGTTGGGTTATCAGTGACCGGAATTGTAGCTGTCGATGCTCCTCCTTAGGACTTGCCGGTCAGCTCCCGAGGCCGGACAACAAAAGTGCAGTCGGGTATGGGTATTGACGAGCCACAGCCGCGGTTGAATGTTGACTAACCAGATCGGGCTTTCGAACAGAGCCCGAAGGTCGCTCTCACGCCACCAAACGCGGGCCCTCGCGGCATCGTTGGCCTCTCAGATGCACCGCAAATCGCCTCCAGTCGCCGCCAGTCCCACATCTCCGCACTTCTTGCACCTTGGGAATGAAGAGAATTTGGGGAAGATTTGAAAAATAATTGAGGTTCCCTGTGTGAAAATTAGTAGGTGTATGTGCTACCTTGACCCGTGAGAGAGAGATTGAGAGAGATGAAGTGATGAACGATTTGTGTTCTGGGGTCTCTGCTGATTGCAGATTTGGATTGAGATATGAGATGGAAGGAAATTGATATATTGGGCCTCAAGGAAATCAAATTGGGTCAAGATTAACAGGAACTTGTTAATAATATATTGGAAAGAGGTGCACAAAAACATGGGCTGGGCTTAGGTATTATATTTATACATGAAAAAAACGTAATACATGAAAAAAAATACGCTGTTCTTAAGAATATTAGAAAAAAAATACATGAAAAACTCTTGTTATTTATCGCAAGATTGATTGGATATAAAAAGTTTTTGTTTTGATTGAATTTTTGGTTTGAGTTGGTTAAATTTGAAAAAGTTGGTACGATTAGTTGTTAGTGTGTATATTAAAATAATATTTAAAATAAAATGATTAAGATTAAAGTGATGTAAAAATAGGATAGAGAAGATGTGATATGATGGTTAGGTAAAATTATGTAGTTGATGAATAGTGAATTAAGGTTGATGGTGTGTATAAGAATGATTGATTGATATTATTTAATTATATTGATAATATTGATGATAGTGGGGTTGAGTTAAAGTTGAGTAAAAAAAGTGGTTGAATTAAAAATGATTGGATTTTTTTATTTGGATTTCTTGGTCAAGTGGACAAGATTGCAAGTGAATGCTTGTGAAGGGTCTCAAATCAAGCTAGACGATTATTCAGTCGAACCCACAGAAATATACAACGAAAAAATTTCAAAATATTATCTCCGATACCATTTCTTGCATTGTTAGGCGTGGATAATGATTCCACATCGACAAGTAGCATTGAGCAAACCATTTCTTTAGAAGATTATCTTGAAGGCAGGTGAAGTCAGTTCCCCAGCTTCAATTAACCGTAAATTTTTGCAGAAAAAATCGCCGAAATTTCTTATACTTCGATTTAAGTAAATGATGGCCGCATTTAAGTATTCTCATGTTCTGGTTATAGTAGCCATAGCTTTTTTGTAGGTTATTGGACAAAAGAACACCTCAAATTGTATATCTTGTAATAATTTTTTTCGGACAGTGATCCGGACGAGCCTTCGGATCAATCTCTTAATCAATTATCAATATGAATAATGCACGTATATGGCTCGTTGATTAGAGTAAAAAGATCCTCACTTTATAATAATCTTTTGATTTCCAAAAGCAAGTTAAGAGAAAAATGCAAAGAACATTAAAAGAGATGGAGATAGATACAATCTCACTTTTACCCGGGCAAAGCTATTACCTTTAGTACAAAAGAATTGATCTATTGAGTTGCTCGAATGTTGGTTTGTATGGTTTTTTAGGATAAAATGAAAGTTTATTAGGCGACCGAGCATTTCTTCACTTGGCCTCGACATCTAGTAGGTCGCTAAAACTATGGCTACTGAAAATTTGGAGGAAAGAACAAAGAGTAGGTTTTGGATAAAAATGTAGGCTAAGGTTGCCATTGCATATATAAATATTTTTGTTTTTGTTTGTTCATTTTCAAATAGGAAGCCAGAGAGTATTGTTAAGAAAATTATTTTTAAAATTAAATAATAATAACAACAAAAAATATATTAGTTTTTAAATACTTTTTTTTAAATATAATTATTTATATTTAAAATGACTCTGTCACTTACACGACCTACCATCTTATATTATAATTTTTTTTAATTTATATGTGACAACTACTTTGTAACTAAGTTAGTTTAAATAACAATATTTTTTTGAATTAATATTAATAAGTAATTTAATTTTGATTATAAAGATAAATAAAATTATTTATTTATTTTGTATGTTTAATATAAATGTCAAATCGAAGTTCATCAGGATATGATTAATTTGTCATATTATATAAAAAAATATTTTATAAATAAAATTTTTATTTACTTTTAAATATATTTATAATTTAAGTTTGTATATTTGTTATAATTTTAAAAGAAATATGAGGAAAAAAAATTAAACCTTATAAACCACATCTACACTAGCAAATGATATTAAAACATAATTAATGCTTTTAAAAAAGGACCATAAAATATCCAATATATTTATGGTTATCCAAGCCTAGTTATTTTTGGATTATAAATAAATTAAAACTCATCCAAACCAAACAACAACAAACCTTAAAAATTTGCCACATCGGATTCCGAAGTGTGCAAGTCTGCCACTTAGGCTCAGCACATTCGGGGAATTATCTATAAGGTGGATTGCAAGAATTTTACAAGGCACAATTTATTCAAGATAAACTTTTTACATTTTTTCTCTATTTTTTTTTATTTGTATACAAATTAACAACGGTATTTAAAGGAATATATTTAAATCCAACTGATCATTTTAAATATTAACGCCAAATTTTATCTCGATTATAGATTAAATTAGAGTCGGTTGTGCAGGTATGCTATGTACAAGTTCTATATCTTATTCCTACTACTTTCAGAACATGTGAAGAATTATAAAAATAAATTCAGTCGATATTTAACTTGATTATCGACTAAAAGTTCTATATCTCATTCCTACTACTTTCGGACCATGTGAAAAATTATAAGGATAAATTCAGTCAATATTTAACTTGATTATGGACTAAATTTGAGTCAGCTGTTCATGCACAACTGTAAGACTGCTAGGGTGTGTATATATCATAGTTTTTCAACCCGGACCAACCCGAAGGGTCGACCCGGGACTCGGTCGACCTGAAGCCGGAACCGATCTGGGTGGGCTATTTGGACCGGGCAACAAAGGACCCGGTCAAAACCCGGCCTTAACCCGGTCGACCCGGGGCATTGACCCGGCCGGGTAAATCCAGTTGACTCGACACTTATATATTTTTTTATTTTTTTTATATTTTTTTATTTATTTTAAAAAAAACTATGTATATTATACATATTATTAACACTCTAATGTACATATTTATATACAAATTATTTAATTTTGTTACTTTTTTGTATATTGATATGACAAAATACTCTATATATAATATTAAAAATTTTAAAAGTAATTATGTGGTTCAGCAATTGACCCGGTGACCTCGAGACCTGCCCGGATCGATTCTCGAGCCGGAATTAAAAACTATGGCATATATATATTTATATATATATATATATATATATAAATGATCAATAAATTAACTATAAAATTTTGAAATTAAAATTTGAATAAATTCCTAAATAAAATAAAAAATTACTAAAGTAATTTAACATGGAATTGACAGCTCACAAATTTATTTGTCTACAAGTCCATTTTCATCAAAGCATTTAAGCTGTGTTTGGTAAAACTAGCTGATAAGCTAGCTGATAGCTGATAAGCTAGCTTATAGCTTATAAATAATTTTTTAGCTTATAGCTTATAGCTTATGACTTATAGCTGAAAAGCTAGCTTATATGATAAAAATGTTTGGTAAAATTAGCTGATAAGCTAGCTGGAATAAAAAATTCAACTAGCTTATTTGAAAAGCTATCTAAAGAAGCTTATCAAATAAGCTCGAGCTTTTTAAAAAAACTCGTCCTACCAAACGAGACTTATTTGAATACAGGAAGCTTATAAGCTCACCAATAAGCTATAAGCTAGCTTATTTGGCTTACCAAACACAGCCAGATTTAATAACACATGTATCAAAGAAATCAAAAAGGGTATCAAAGAAAATCGAAGCATGACTCACTTTTTTCCTGATTACAAGTAAATTGATGGCATTGTCAATTTCCATTGCTATTTTAGGCCATTGTTCAAACAAAAGGGCGAGGTTAATTGCAATTCAAGTAACCAATATTAGAAAAATTTGTCGCTTTCCTCTGTTGTTTTGTTCAGAAAAAGGACACCGAAAACAGAGTTCATTAACCCAACTACTCCATATAATGGCTGGCACCGAAATCAGAGTTCACCTTAGGTTTTATACTCCCCATTTTTCTCCCCATTTTATACACCGAAAACAGAGTTTATACTCACCATTTTTCTCACTATCCTACTGAACCAGAAATTTTTTCACATCTGCAAGAGTTCGATAATGGCTGGCACTAAGAGAGGAAGAGCTGGGGCGAGGAAGACGGGAAAGAGTTGCCCAGCAAAAGTGAAACCAGCGCCACCTGAACCTTCTCAAGGCTCGGCCACCATACATAGCGATTCTGCAGATTTGGTACAAATTGAAAAGATCTACTTTTGACCCAAAACACAAAAGAAAAATAAAAGAGAATAGTGATATTTGTTTCTTGCATTTGTAACTTGGTATGCATTTTTGGTATGTGTGTGTGTGTGTTATGAGCGGAGTGAGTTTTCTTGGTATTTTGGCTTCTACTAGTCTCATGTTGTTATGCAATGGAATGAGTTTGCTGAGATTTTTCATTGTTTTTTGTTTTAGTGGAGTAGTTGATGTGTCAAGTTCTTTCGATTTTGTTTCTTTCGGAGTATCTATGCATTGGGCTTGAACAATCTTGGTGCAAATGTTGATATATTGTTGTATGTTTGTGTAAGAAAACTAAAGAAAGACAGTATCTTGGTGCAAATTGTATTGTTTATTACTTGACAGAGATTTGAGTAAATTGCCTTTCTAATTGTTTCAGTCCAGATCCTTCACTGTTGGTTGTGCAAATACATAAGTGTTCTCATTCTTTTCCCCTTGTTATTCAGTACTTGATGACCACTTCCTTTCTCATTAAATTGTTTAGGACTTCTTACCATCCCGGACTGTTCTGAGAAATGTCCGTGCTCGATCAGCTTCATTACGTTATCCATTTCGATCTTCAGGAACTCTACACAATGCGGCCTCAGAACAAACCCCTAAAGATCTAGTAAGTCAAAGCCACTGCACGAGCCACTTTTATTAATTTATTTACAGAGTTAGTATGCGTCCTCGTTTGGTCTCTACGTATCTAAATGCAGAATATTCGATCATGATTGACAATATCAAGTAAATGTATCATTGTGTTGAAACTGGAGTTTGTATATGCAAATAGAATCTGTGACAAAATCAGAAATTAATGCAACTGAATATTGGAAACATATATGGTTCATTGATACAGAACTTATTTTGAAAGTAATTTCCACACATTTATTGAATCACAACCATTTGCAGTTAGACAAACAGAGAGGATTTTCACTATATTAATTTGTCCAATATCATTTAATCTCTTTCAGGCCTCCCAAGCGCCAGCTGGCTCCCCAGAGCAGTCGATCCTCAACAACATTCACAACACCGAAGAAGAACACTCGTCGCCACTCAGAAGGGCCGACAACACCAAAGTCGCAAATTCCAGCAAGGGCAAGTCCCCGTCTCTCGAGCCAATCATTAGCCAGCCTGTCAAGTATATCGATATCCAAGTTCCCCTCATCCAATGCCACAACGAAAAGAGCACGACCCACAGCTTCAACGTGACCGAGAACGCCAGAGGGCTCCACGTCAGCATGGAAGAAGAAGACCCCGACGACGAGGAGGTCGAGTCTTCCCTCGAGCCCGGTTTCGAGCTCGTCCACGGCCACAAGGTCAGGACCGAGACCGCACCACTGATCAGAAGCATATTCGAAAAACACGGGGATATCATGAGTGGGACCCACATGGAATCCCCCGTCTCCATCTCCAACTCACTCGAGCAGCTGAGTGGGGTGTGTGGGAGGCTGCAGCGGGCGAGGTTCGTGGAGCTCACGCGCGCTGAGCTGGACGCCATGCTGGCGGACGTGCGGGACATGGAGCGGGCGGGGCTGAGGATCGTTTGGCTGAGGGAAAGGCTGGAGTTCGTCTCGCGCACGTGGACGGACTACAGTCACTACTTCCGCATGAAGGAGTTGGTGGCGGAGAACGAGTTGTCGATAGGTGGGCTGGAGAAGGAGTTGGATGAGTGCAGGCAGCAGCATTTGGAGATGGGGAGAAAAATCTCGGGCTTGGAGGATGAGGTGGCGGCCAAACGGGAGAGGACGGAGAGGATGAGGAGTGCGGTTGTTAGCACGAGAAGTAGGGTTAAGGGTCTGGTGGATCAGAGTTTGGTTGAAGGTCTTCTTTAGTTCGTTCTGAGTCAAGTAGTGTGGATATATATGTTTTGATTTAGTAGTATTGGCCTATTGGGGACAGTTTTCATGCTTTTGGGTTGTGATGTCTGTTTGCTGCTGCTCATGTGTAATGTGTTCTGGTGTGGAGATGAGAAAAATGCAGTCAGGTGGCTTGGAGAATGCATATTGAACCTAAGTTTATTGCAAGTAACATTTTAGCACGTGATTTGGAGATTACCAAACCGTCTCAAAAATCGAACCAAATTCATCTCGAACCCAAAACTATTTGTTGACTGTTTGACTATCTCTGAATTGAACCGTACTATTTTTTTTTGGTACGGTTATGGAGATTCATAAAATATTTGTACCGAGAATCGAGTAAAAAATAACAGCACTGAACCGAAGAACCAAACAATAACTGATTTTAATTCATAAAATTCATATACGTATAATATTTTATCTTATGTTTTCTTTTCATATTTGTACATAATTGTATTTAAAATTGAATTGCAAATAAAATTCATATACATTATGTCTATGTCCATAAAACTATCAGAAATTATATTTAAAATTGAATTACGAATAAGCCTCCACTATTGATGTTTAATAGAATTTAATGATTGAATAAACAATTATTTTATTTTTGTAATGCATATGAGGTGCTAGAATATTTGTCCCACATCGTTCGTACATGGAAAATAGACCCACTTTATAAGATTAATGAGCTACTCCTTCAACCAATTAGTTTTGTGATGGAGCCCCACTTGGGCTTCATATGGGCTTTTCTCGTTTTCCCATAGTGCACTTCATGATAGTGGGTCCGCACCCATTTTCCCCCAGTTTCTCATAGTGCACTTCATGATAGTGGGTCCGCACCCATTTTCATAGTGCACTTCATGATAGTGGGTCCGCACCCATTTTCCCCCAGTTTCTGTCATGAGGCATTATTAAATCTAAGATCTCATTTCCAAATCAATCTTTTTTAAAAAATAAATAAATATATACTTCCTATCACAAACATATTAGACATTGCCTTGTAGGGCTAAGCACGGATCGATTTGGTTTGGAGATTCAGAAATCTCCAGAACCGAACTGAACTTTGGAGATCCCAAAAATTGGATCTTCAGAACTAACCGGTTTCAAGAAATCTTCGTTTCCAACCGAAACGAATTCCGATTCGGTTTGATTTCGTATATTCGGGTCTAATGAGACGGTTCGGTATGGATCGGGGATTGAAGAGATTTTCATTTTCTTGTAATTTTTATTTTTAAAAATTTAAATTACATACTAGATGGTACATATCATGGAAGGAAGGGAATCACAAACATCTCTTAATTTCGAAAGATATTTCGTCAATTAATCAGGTGTTTTTTTTATTTTTTTTTAATTTATAAAAAGAGTGATAAGTATCTTTTAGTTGCAAAATATCATTATTCAAAATATAATTTCATATGGAAAATTTCTATGCGAATCGTTTATATGCCAAAAAAAATCTCCAAGTGAAAAGACGTACGCATGAACAATAATTAATTTGAAGATAATTGCTTGTTACATAAAAAAATATTTTATAAATATATTACTTCCAATAAATTATTTCTTCCGGTATTGTGAGATACGCATATAGTACATATAAATATGTTTTCGAAAAATGTGGATATTTAATTTTATTAAGGTATAATATATTTATTTATCAATAAAATAATCAATATATCCGTTCTTAATCTAATATTATGGTAAAAATATCTATCAATTTATTTTTATTTGAAAATATATCACTTATAAACAAATAATTCTCTCCAAATTTTGTGAAAGATTTACATCATAAAGGCCGGTTTTCAAGCATTTGATATTTGAATTTGACTAAGTTACAATTAATGAATTTCTTAATAAAATATTTGACATGTTGGTTATCAAATCTTGTTATAGGAAGTGTATATTAATTTATTTTTCTTTTCAAAAGATTGATTTGGAAATAAGATATTAGATTTATTAATGCCTCATATGCAGTACGGAAATAAAATAATTGTTTATTCAATCATTAAATTCTATTAAATTAAATAGTGGATGCTTATTCGTAATTCAATTTTAAATACAATTATGTACAAATATGCAAAGAAAGCATAAGATAAAATATTATATGTATATGTATTTTATGAATTGAAATCGATTATTGTTCGGTTCTTCGGTTCGGTACATTTATTTTTTATTCCATTCTCGGTACAAATATTTTATGAATCTCCAAAACCGTACANAAAAAAAAAAAAAAAAAGAAATATTCGGTTCGAAGATGGCCAAACGGCCAGTAGATAGTTTTGGGTTCAAGATGAATTTAGTTCGATTTTTGAAATGGTTCGGCAATCTCCAAATCACGTGCTCAACCCTTAATGCCCAGTGTTAATATTTGTGAAGGAAATCTGAAGTATCTTAACAGTCCAACCAGAAAATCAAGAATCTGAAGGTGAAAACTGTTTAGCTATTTAACTGTTTCAAGCTAAAATGATACTTGCAGTTCATGTGTTTGTCATCTCCACTCCAAACACATGAACTGCTGCAAACAGACATCAAACGCAAAAGCATGAAAACTGTCCCAACTCCCAAATACTAATCAAACATATATCCACACTACAAGTCAGACCACCGTTTTACGAATCCAAAAACGAACTAAAGAAGCCCGTCTACCAAATTCTTACTCACAAGACTCTTAACCCTACTTCTGGTACTCACAACCGCACTCCTCACCACCTCACTCCTCTCCCGTTTAGCCGCCAGCTCATCTTCCAAACCCGAGATCTTCCTCCCCATCTCCAAATGCTGTTCCCTCCACGCGTCCAATTCCTTCTCCAGCCCACCTATCGACACGTCGTATTCCTTCACCAACTCCTTCAAACGGAAATACTGATTGTAGTCCGTCCACGCGCGCGAGACGAACTCCAGCCTTTCCCGCAGCCACTCGATCCTCAGCCCCGCTCTCTCCATATCCCGCACGTCCGCCAGCATGGCGTCCAGCTCAGCGAGCGTGAGCTCCACGAACCTCGACTTCTCCAGCCTCCCGCACACCCCACACAGCTGCTCGAGTGAGTTGGAGATGGAGATGGGGGATTCCATGTGGGTCCCACTCGTGATGTCCCCGTGTTTTTCGAATATGCGCTCGACTAATGGCACGGTTTCGGTTTTGACCTTGTGGCCATGAACGAGCTCGAAGCCGGGCTCGATGGGCGATTCGACCTCCTCTTCTGGGTCGTCCTCAGCATCGTCGTGGAGCCTGCGTGCAAACTCGGTCACGTTGAAGCTGCGGTTGTTGCTGGCGGTGCTCTTTTCCGGCGAACCCTTTTTTTCCTCGATCGAAATTTCGTTGGCGAGGATGAACTTGTCGACATGTATCGAGGAGTGTTTGCAATCAATGGATGCACCAGCCGAAATGGACTTGTTGTCGATGTTTGTTTTGGTGTTGTCAGTAAGGTAGTGCTGTGGGCTGTAGTTGACGGGACTCGGTTGTGTTGGCGATCCAGCTGGAGTGTGGGAGTCCTAAGTTTTGTTGAGAAACAGAATAAAAATAGAAGTAATTCAGAGACTGTATTTATTTGAAATTTGGACGAGGATGAATTTTCTCTTCGTTCGTCGAAATATGAATTGACATGATTCAGTTGATGTATGGTGGTATATAATGCATGAATGGCCAAAATGAGAATATAACAACTTGAAAGAGGGTGGTCTTCTTGAAACCAATAATGTAGTGCATACAAATTGCTGCTAACTGTATAAGTTAAACTGAAGGGGGCTGAAATTGACATCCAGCTTCCATGGGTGAGTACGACTAGTTGGTGGCAAATTGCTCAGTCACAAAAACTCAGTTTAGAACAGTGTATTAGCATCAACCAGAAATTTGGAGTACATCATGTCCAACAATCTTCATAGAAATATGAATGTCAACAAGCGCAAGAAACGGCGCTTCATAAATAAATTAAATAAGTAGTTCATGAAATGTGTGTTCACTTACTAGATCTTCATGGGACGGTTGTGAAGTACAATTCAGCTCCGGCATTGCATTGTCTTCATTTCGTGGAGGTGACTCTTGATGGGTTTCGTTCAGAATAGGGACTTCCGGGTTCAAGATAGACGAGGCACGAGTAGCTCTCGACACATTTCGAATTGGCTTCCTCAATGAAGAACGAATTGATCTTTGGGAAAATGCGAAGACCTATACAAATGGGGAAAAATGATTGTTGAAGTATTTGAATAACAGGAGACAACAATCGGAGAAATACCCGAAATTACAATGCCAAACAGAAAATAGCTAGAGATAAATGCTAATAGAAAGTGCAGATTTTCCATGCATTCTTTCACACAAGGACAAGTGATAGACAATCGAAAAACTCCATGATAAACTTGAATTTGTCCATGCTACAATTACAAGATCCATCAACAGTCAAATTGCTTTTGAAAGGAAAAAATATCTGAAATTTCTTTGGATAATAAATTAATAAACCATCCTGTACCGGCTATACTCGTCTAATAATCCAAAAGTTACAATCAAATTCCACGATAAAGGAAACAAGACATGTTAACTTCACTTCAAAAATATTTTTTTACTGTAGGTAAGCCACCAGCCAAAAATACACACCATCATTGTTTAGGAGCAAAAAGAACAGAACTATCATATGATAACGTGAGGGAACATAACTTCAGCTTGCACCATGTCACAAAGTTCATATCCTGGAGCTGATTTAGATAACTATCAGTATATCATGTCAATGTATGTTTTTGCACCCAAAAATTCCCAGCGTTATAAAATATCTCCAGCATTGCATTGCATGTTTAGACACCAAAAAATGCAACATATGAATTCTTAAACAAATTAAGCAGTTCCTGCAAGACTTTCACTTACTTGATCTTCACAGGGCCGTTTTGGAGCCACATTGTGTTCATTTCCTGAGAGTCTCTTTTCATGAGTTTTATTCAGTACATTGAGTTCGGTGTCCAAGCTAGATAGGTGGCGAGTTTTTCTGTTTACATTTCTGACCGAGTTTTTCACTGGAGCATGCAATGAAGTGAATCGAGCAAGGGCTTTTGTCGAATATCTTGTCGGATATCTAGAAGGCCTTGAGAATGGTGAGAAGTCCTAAACATATGGGAAAATCAGAAACAGGAAAAAAGAAACGGTAATCACGCAGTTGCAGAACTAACTTGCAGGGTGCAATCTGAACTGAACACTGTTAAAAAATAAACAATTAATGATCACAGCTACAAACTCAAAGGTCGGAGCCTTTGCACCGTCCAAAAGCATCTAAAAGCAGAAAATTATACCAGAAGCACCAACTGTTACATATCAACCATTAGATCTAGTACACATATAACAAATAAATAATCTTTATACTTAATAAATAACTTATAATCCATAGCAAGAATTCCATATTCTCCAATCACATGCATATTTTATCCTCCACAAGAAAAGAAAATACAATTTTGGGATCCAAACCAAGATAAAGTAGAGCTGAAAAAAAGAAGCTTACACCAAGCAGGATAAGCTAAAATCTATAAGCAAAAATATAGATAATACTGGGGTTGGGGCTTGGGGGCAAGTTATTTTTTTTTTTTTAAGAGAATATAAATCCACCGACACAAACTGGTACTAGATAAAATATTAAAAAAACACATCTTTAGTCACTTGTTGCCACCGAGAAAAAAGAAAAAAGAAAAAGCACAATCTCACAGCAAGAACCATTTTAACTGAGAGTAAGTTCAATAACAATTAACAAGAATCAATTTTTACAACCATGGGTCAAACAAAAAACTAGAAAATATTGAAAATTTGACACACTTACAGCCATTTTGCTGAAAAGAATCAACAATCTTGATGAATTTGCAGAGAGGTTGGGAGAGTACAAGAAAGATTAATTTGCTCTAGAATAGCAGTTTAAATGTGCTAAAAATCCTTTCTTTTTTGCGAGTAGTATTGTAAGGACAGACAAATTGAAACGCGAGAAATGTGGGTTGCTGTAAGTTTGCCACAGCAGCCCCTTAACCCTTCTTACTGCCTTTTATTTTAATCCCAGAAACAAACAGAGGATGCGCAAAACAACCAGAGAGGAACAAAGCATACAAACATAGAGCTATGAACAAACACATCACAATTCTTCCTTACAACATTTTTTCAGAAAAAAAAAAAAAAAATCATTAAACTAGCAAAAAGTGCAGAAAGAGATATTTGCTATAAAGTTCTTCCATTTTTTTTACCTCATCTGCAGAATCATCTATGGTGATCGAGCCTTGAGAATTTTCAGCTGGCAGTGGCAGAGCTTTACCTTTTCTTGGGCGTCGGCTTCCTCTTCCCTTCCCTGCCATCAATTGATGTTTGAGTTGGAATTTTCTGGTTTCAATAAAAGCAAAACTGGAGAGTTTGTGCTCAATACTCTCTCTCTCTCTCAAAATAGTGAAATACACACTCAGGGAGAGAGGAGGAGAATGTAAGGACGCATGTCCTTGAATATCAGAACTCAGAACGGCGCAAGTGTCGTGTTCACTTGCCAATGGGGCATGCGTTCCGAGTGTGGACGATGTAGTTGCAAAGAAAAAAGAATAATAATAAATATAAAAAAAAATAACAATGGCCAGTGTCGTTACTTTCCTTTGTTTCGGTTCCACTTTCAGGATTGATTTATACAAATAGTTATATAATTTAACAAAATATTGTTTTTAAACTTGAAAAACATCTTACCTTATTTTTTGTACTACCCCATAATCCGTGCGAGAAGCAATATTCAATTATAATTGTAATATTAGATGATACTATATACGTTAACACGTAAAGAATTAGAATAAAATACAACTACATGTATATCTACATATTTGAAAACAAAATTAAAAACACAACCATTTACTTTCTAACCGGTAATTGCGAATGACATATACTCCACTATCCTCAAACTTGTCACATGTCTTTGGAATGTTAACGGCACGAATTAGTCTATTTATGCAGTCAGCCTATAAAAATTGCAATACAAAAATATTTTTTTTTAAAAAAATATATATATAATTATTGACAACTGATATTAAATCACAAAAATGAAGAATACTAACCTCACTATGATGGAAAACTATTTCGAAATAACTTTGGTAAGATGCATCAAACGTCATATTAAACATGTTGCTGGAAATTTCAAGGACCCTCTTATTTCTTATAAGATCCTCGATTAACCCAAATGTTGATCCATGACTTTATTTTGAACGTGTGAAGGTTCTTTTTTTTTTCTATAATGAGTATTGCATTTCATTTGACCGTGAATGTGAGTTTATTTGTAAATCAAATTTTGGTGCATATATTTTCATTTATTTTCGTAATTTTTAAAATGCGGATTTACATAATATAAGTTTATTGCTTGTTTTGATTTTTTTTGCTGATTTTGGGGGAAATCATATCATATCCCAAGAATATTCTAAGACTTCATTTTTATTTTTTGTTTTGGATTTTGGTGGTTATAAAAATTATATCAATAATATTATGTCTTTATATTTAAATATATGGTTTTGTTTCTGAATGGTGAAAAGGAATTTTAGAAATTTGAGGTTTTCAAATATTTTTATGTCATTTTTTTTATCTGATATGATAAGACTAACCTTTCAGATATTTGGCAATTATAAAATCATTGGGATTTTTGAATCCAACGATATATCGGTAGATGCTTTTTTCTTCATAAATCTACATTTTCGATTGTTGAGATTTGAGAATCTCAATGTTAATTTGGGATATACTCGTTTCTTTAAATGTACATAATAAAAAAGAAGTTTGGTTTTATGAGAATCCCTTATAGTATATTTCTTATTTTTTGTTTAATCCAATTTGTTTTTTTTTTTTAAATCGGCATGTCTAACTGCTTTTGATGGTTCATATTTCAGAATCCCAAAAAATAATTCTCTTTATTTTTTGTTTAATATGTTCTAAAAAATTTCAAATTCGGATGTATAATCCGTTTTTGAATAATTTATGCCTATTTTTGTTATTCAATAACAAAACATACAAATATTTAGCGGTTATATTTTTATATTCTACATTTCTTAAATAATAACCAACTTTATTTTAAAGTAATTTTCTTGTTTAAACTAAAAAACATAATTGAAAACTTAGTTGTGAAATTCCGATTACGAAATTGTTAAAAACATGTAAAAAAAAAAAGAAAAACACAGTGATTTAAAAAAAAAAATGAAAACGTAAAAAAGAATGTAAAAATGAATAGGACACATTAACACAAAAAAAAGCGCAAACAAAAGACTATTTGAAAAAAAACTCAGCAAATTTTTTAAGAGCATCTGCATTAGTCCCCTAATTGAGATAATTACGCCCAAGACGATGCATTCTCAACTTATTTGACTTTCTACGATCTTTTTCTTTTATTTTAATGTTTACGAATTCTTTTATGTTTTATTTGATAAAAGGAGAATCTTTTGTGAAGGTTTGGTCCTAAAAGATTTTGGCCAACAAAGTATGATGCTTCTGGTGGAATATGAATCAGTGAGACTTACGAAAAGAATTGTAGGTATAAAAGCTTTTCATTTTTGCTATTATTTTATAAAAATAAACGTTAAATAAACATGAAGTAAAGTATGTAAGAATTTTATGTTATTATTTCAAGTTCATGTTTGGTTATGTTTCTGTATATGTTTGGTCTATCTAATTTTTGTAAGATTAAGTGCTAAATTTACGTTATTACTTTTTTTAGTATAATATATCTGATTCATTGATGTTTAGTTTTACGGTCATATGATATATGATTAATTTTTTTTTTCTTTTCTTCTTCTTTCATATTGTCATATATTTATTTTGTTTTCAATTTAACTTGTATTGGTGGAGAAAGTGGAGAGAGATAATCTGATATATAATCTGACATGAAAAAATGAATTGTTTGGTATGTTTTAGCTTTTAAATCCTCGTTGTCTTTACTCTTTTTGTTCGTTTTTATTATTGTATTATGGAGAAATAATCAAGAGTTTATCGTTATCCAAATAAGCAAATAACGACAATTACGGAATTGATTGAATATCGGCGATTGACACGTGAGAAATCTTGTATTATTTTGTGATTTAATTTACATAGTTGAGTATTAGATATTAGTGTATTATGCAAGTTTTCTCATGTATTTATTTTGTGAATGGACATACACCAACATTTGATTTTGTGTCTATTTTGCAGCTATTACTCATATTTGTGACGTGGAAGAAATAATGATGTGGATTAAAATGTTGCACTGACCGAGTTTGAGAGAGGAGATAAATTAATTCGCTTTGTGGGTGATTTTGTGGCATGCTGAGGGGATTGAAATTTTGCTATAGGTTGGACTCTTAATTCCCTTGGGCATATGTGTGCGTGGAAAAGGAAAAAAGAGAGTAGATAATTCCAATTACACAGCACTCTCAATTTGGTTGATTAGGATTAGTTGGAAAGAATTAAAAAGGGAGAGGAATTATTTTGGAAGAGAACGGAACGTGAGATAGGGAGAAAGGCTTGGAGATCAACTATGAATTATTTGCTGTGAAGAATTTCCAATCGTGGACTATTGAGGAGTTTGACATTGATTTATTTATTTTGATTCTCCTCTTTATTTTGATTTGAGAACATGAATTTTTATTTTTGTTTTAACATTTAGCTATGTGTAGCTAAACACTATTTCGGTTCTAGGGACGTTGAACCCTCGATGACTATGTTCGATTAATGCAATTTATTTCGTTTTACTCGTCGTATAAAATTGTTTGTGTTATTCTAATTTCATGTCATAATGTGTGATTTTTAATTTAGCTTGATCACCTAATTAGGAATTGCATGTTAATTGTTAGAGTTGAGGCTTCGATCCGTAATTGTCGTAGTTCTTAATTCAATTGTAGCAACTAACAGTCGTGCATTGTTAGGGATAGCACAACATAAGTTACATGAACCGAGCTTATGTGTTTGTGGCTTAGATTGGTCTATTTTCCTAGATTTTAATGCGACTAGTGGGTTAAATTAGGAGAGCTTATTCCGAGTTATTCGCTAGTTAGAATTAATTGAAGAGCCTATTTAGATTAAGTATAAATTAAGGGAAAATTCGGGTAGCAGAGCTTATTGCTATCTAGGATCGGTAGTTTTAGAAGACGAGTGAAATTTGATAAATGCATTAATTGGGCTAGTTATTCGAGGGTGTAGACCAACCTGGAACCGATTCCATTCTCATTTTTGCTAGATTATTTTTATTTATTTTCCATTTCATCATCATTTGCATTTTAGTCATTTATTTTTAGTTTCTAGTTTAATTTCTCTTTTTGTTAGTAGTTTCGTTTCTAATCAAACCCCCTTATTTTTACTTAAGTATAATTAATACAATAATCACGGTTTATACCACACTCCCTATGGGATCGACCCTTGCTCGCCACTACTACTAGTTAGTAGGGGTTTGACGAGGAAAATTTTATAAATATAAATTTGTCGTGTAACGACGCGCGGTCAAATTTTGGCGTCGTTGCCGGAGAGTGGCGCGATATAAATAGTGATTTTATTTGTGTTAGTTAGTTTATTTGGTGTCAATTTTCATCTTTCAGGTTGCATTTTGGTGTGAATTTTCACTGCTATTCTGTTATCGCCCCCGGTGATAACAGAAAATACGTCGGGTTTTTACGTCAAATTATTTCCGAATTTTATCACGTTTGAGTTAAACTTCTTCTTGATTTCTGTAGGTGAATGAGAACAAGGTCTTCAGGGGCTGAAGATTTGGAATATTATTCAGAGATCACGAGACGGGATACCGAGCTAAGGAAGAAAGCTCGGCATGAGAAGGAGGCAATTCTCGACAAGGGTTTCCAGTTCGAAATCGAAAGCGAGGACTTAGAGGACGAAAGTGAGAGTGACCACAGGTTTCTCTTGGATTCTGAATGGGAGCTGCACGTTAACACTTTTGACTTTCTGACTTTTCCGGCATAACATAAGAGGTGTCTTGTCTCTCTCAATTACATAGATCCTCTCCCTTTGCTTGCTACTCATCAGCCGGAGCTAGCCTAGCAAGCAAAGAGATCCCTACTGAGGGCAAGGTGAGCCGCGCACGAGCAAATATCAGCGAATGGTGATGCCCTAATTTGATGATTTTCTTACGTGACAAAACCCCAACAAACGAAGCGAAGCGAAGTGAAGTCAGAAGTAGTAAAGGAGAGGCCTGTGCCCAGTCAGTCTTCTTCGTTAGATCTGTTTCGATTGGTCAAAGCCAAGAACACACCAATCTTATCACCGAGAACACAACAATGGCGAACGAGGAGCGTACTTTGAGGCAATTTGCTAATGCCGTACTACCACAACAACCACTTTGCGTAACTTTCCCGGAGATGAACGATACCACCTTCGAGTTGAAGTCCGGGCTGATCCATTTGCTGCTCTTATTCCATGGTTCGCTGGTGAGGACCCACACAAACATCTGAAGGAGTTTCACACGGTGTGCTCCAGCATGAAACCCACTGGGGTTACCGAAGAGCAACTCAAGCTACGCGCGTTTCCATTTTCTCTCAAGGATGTTGCAAAGGACTGGCTTCATTACTTGCCTTTGGGATCGATCACTACATGGGCAGAGTTGGAGAGGACCTTTCTCCAAAGGTATTTTCCGGCGATACGAGTCACCGCTCTTCGGAAAGAAATTTGTGGAGTGCGACAGATGCAAGGGGAGACATTGTATGAGTACTGGAAAAGGTTCAAGAAGCTAGTCGCGAGTTGTCCACAACACCGGATGACCGAGCAGTTATTGATCCAATACTTTTATGAGGGCCTCTTACTCATGGAGAGGAATATGCTAGATGCAGCCAGTGGCGGTGCACTTATGGACAAAACTCCTACGGCGGCTCGAGAGTTAATTGCCAACATGGCAGCTAATTTTCAACAGTTTGGTACTCGTGGTATCTTGCAGAGGCCGGCTCAAGAAGAAGGGACCGACTCATTACAGGCACAAATCAAGGAGTTAACTTCTGTGGTTCGCCAGTTGGCTGTGGGTCAAGCATCGAGGGTCCGACCATGTGGCCTATGTGAGACGGTGGATCACATTACCGAGGACTCTCCATGGACAGTGAACATGACGGAGGCCCATGCCAATGCAGTTGGGGCGAATAATGGTGTCGGACGCAACTATGACCCATTCTCAAACACTTATAATCCCGGGTGGCGAGATCATCCGAACTTGAGGTGGGAAAATAATAGCGGCAATCAGTTTGGGGAGCAAGACCGAAGGCATCCCCAAAACTTTCAAAGGGGACAAGGCTACCAAAGGTACCAAGGCACCGGGGAGTACAACACTCACCCTCCACCGAATGAATCATCTTCGGAGATGAAGAAGCTGATAGAGAGCATGGCGTCCAGCCTTAAGAATTTGGAGGGGCAAGTGTCCTCATTGTTAAATCACGTGAATAAGTTGGAGTCGCAAGTGAACTCCAAACTGCCGTCCCAAGCAGAGACGAACCCGAGGAATGTCAGCGCCATCAGATTGAGAAGTGGTAAAGAGCTCCCTGCCCCTGAGGGTCCTATTCCATCGAAGGAGGATGCGGACGAGAAAGAAGATGGTGAAAATACTCAAGATTCTGCTGTTACCGCCCCCCAAGATAACAGAACTGCTGGAGGAAAAATGAAAGGAAAGGCCATCGAAACCGAGCCGAGGTGGACTGAACCTTTGCCGTTCCCATCGATAATCAAGAAGCAACAGAAAGACGATGCCGGGAAGAATATCTTGGACGTTTTCAGAAAGGTTGAGGTCAATATTCCCCTAATCGACGCCATAAAGCAAGTTCCAAAATATGCAAAGTTTCTGAAGGACTTGTGCACGAATAAGCGGCGATTGAAGGGGGAAGAGAAGATAATAATGGGTGAGAATGTCTCAGCCATGTTCCAGAAGAGCTTGCCAGAGAAGAGGAGTGATCCAGGTATGTTCTTCATTCCTTGTATAATCGGGAATTCAAAAATAGAACGAGCTATGCTAGATTTGGGTGCTTCGATAAATGTTATGCCTCGTTCTATCTTTAATTCTCTGAATTTGGGTCCTTTGAAAAAAATCGGGGTTGTTATCCAACTCGCCGATCGTAGTACCACTTTTCCTGACGGTGTTGTTGAGGATGTTCTTGTGAAAGTTAATGATCTTGTGTTTCCTGCTGATTTTTATGTGTTGAACATGGATGATAAGTCCTCAAACTCCACCCCAATTTTATTGAGAAGACCATTTTTGAATACAGCCCAAACGATGATTGATGTTCGACAGGGCACTCTTACGATGGAGTTTGATGGACAAGTCGCCAAGTTCAATATTTTTGATACTATGAAATATCCTAATGATTGTGATGATTCCGTCTATATGCTTGATGTTATTGACCCTTTAGCACAGGAATATATGAAGACTTATGGTCGAAATGATGAGTTAGAAGTGGTGATTGCATCGAGCATTGGGTGTGACAGTCTGTTATCGCCCCCCCCCCTAATAACAGAAGTTGGCGGGGGCGATTTTCGCGATCGAGCCAAAGAATTGAAGGAGGTCATCATGGATTTGCATGAGAGAGGACCTGTCCTCCTTGGTATGATGTTAATTTTAAATTATTAGAATCTCACCAGAAAATTTTTCCATCTATTGTGTAGGCTCCGAAGCTCGAATTAAAATCTTTGCCGACACATGATAAGAGGATCTTGAAGAAGCATGGTGATGCAAGGTTGTGCCTCCTTTAAGGCCACCTCTGAATCCTTCATGGATAGATTGAAGAAAAGGGAAGTAATAAGTCGAGCCAACGACAATAAAAAAAGGTGCTAGTTGGGAGGCAACCCAATATTTTTTTTTTTTTTTCTGTTAGTATTAGTATTTTGATTAGTTCAATTTTATCTCTACGGTTGAATTCTTTTTTTTTTAGTAGGGCAGCGACATGGACTTGGAGGTGCTGAAGTAACGTAGTTTTGAGCTAAACGATGAAGAGAATAAGAACAAGGCGAGACGGAGCATAACTGTACTGCTACCGCCTCCCCCGATAATTGTTCGATAATAGCCTGACAACATTTCGTACTGCTATGGGGGCCCCCGATAACAGCACACTCGAAGATCCGGTCGAGCACCAAACTTGCGCCGACGAGTCAGGTAGTGCGAAGGACTCACATTAGTCGAGGAGCGACAGAGGACTCACAGCAGCAGCAAGCAAAGTGGACCACCCGTCGATGATCTAGTGATTTCGATTCCTATATTGTGCTTTATAGTAGAGATTAAGTTTGGGGAGGTTTTGTGGACGGGTGTAGTTGGGCTATATTTTCTGTGAATATTTATTTGCTTGGTTTGCTTTTTGATTTGGTTAGGGTCATATCTAGTTGATTTTAGTTGTGTAGCTGTTTTTGGGTGAGAATAATGAAAAAATAAATAAATTGAGTTTTTGGTGTGTCGTATGTGGAATTTCGCAATGATGAATTGAGTGTCTGTTGGAATTATTGTGCTAGTTATGATGACTTGGGTTAATTATTTCTGGTTAAATTCTTGAAGTGTTGTTATTTGAGGGACAAAGACATGAAGATTGATGTTTATGTGTTTTATTCATGGTAAGTTGGTCTCGAACTGTTTATATTTTTGAAATGTGCTAGTGATTATTCTGATTGATGTCGATTGTATGAGGTGACTTGACGTGGAAAGTGATGGTGTGAATAACGAATATGGAGGAGAAAATAGTAGGTGTTGGAGAAAAAAAAAAGAAGAAAAAAATATCGTGGGCTGCAACAGCTGCCAGTCTATGAAGCTTTAGTGCAACACTCTAGCACGAATAGCTAGATAGACTGTGATGGAGCTGCCGTTCCCAAAAAAAAAATGCGAAGCGAAAAAAAGAAAGAAAAAGAAAGAAAAATTCGAGACGCTTGATTTTTGGCTAGAAGCGAAGAGGAACTAAATCGGTTGGCAAAGAAAGGGATGTCGTTAGTTGCATGATTAGTATACTCGGTGAAAAGATTGATGAGCTGCGGTAATTCACTGAATTGATATTTGATTGTTGGCGTTCTAAAAATGATTTCATTTCGAGTCCAGAGTTATTAATTTGGGGAGTTGTAACTATGCATTATGTGAGATGTGTTAGGACCTGAGCGAAAATTCCACGTACTTGTTTGTTGGTTCCGTTCTTTGTGTTCTAGTTCTATGTTGCTTGGGGACAAGCAACGTTTTAGTTTGGGGAGATTCGGCGATATTTTAGGAAGTGAACTTAATCATCGTATATATGATAATTTTTTCCACGAGAAAATTGACATGATATTTCTTTTAAACCGGTCATTGATGTGCAATACAATATTTATGCGCTCGTAGTTATGTAAATTGCCCCCATTAATTTGGACCATTTAAATGGATTGGTCCCCATTAAACCAATGCAGACATTCATTAACTTGTGGGTCCAAGGCTACCGTTCAATGGTGTTAACGGCTCTTTTGAGCCTCTTTTAATTTTTAATTTTTATTTTTTTTCCAGTTGCTTTTTTTCTTTTTTTGTTTATATTTTTTATCCTCGTTCAATAGTGTTCTTTTATTTTCATGCATTTAAAATTTATTATTATAATATAAAAATATTAATTTTTTTTATTGAGAATAGAATATTAAAATTTATATTGAATGAATGGATATAATGGGTCCCATATTTGTATTTAAATGAATGTGTAGGGATGTGGGTGTGTGATTAAATGGAGAGAGAATTAGTAAAAATTGATATGAATGAGAGAGAGTGTAACTTTTTGATTGAATGAATGGAAAAAAAATTAAACCAATGTGGATGTCCTAAAAAAAATTTCAATTTGAAAACGCAAAAAGGAATATAAAAAGTATTTAAAAAATTTTTTTGAGTGAACTTACTGTATATAGTAAATCACAAAATTAGGATGATAATTATAGTTGCTATATTAAGTAAACGACAAATCTTTTTATATAGATATAGATAGATATAAATTTTCGGTTGATAGACAAGGTTTTGGCTCTCTCGGATGAAGCCTATATAGATAGGGTTGCTGGTTTGTGATCTAATTGATACAATGGGCAAACTCTCCCCACAAAGTAGTCCAAATCTTTTGTTTAATGTGAAGCATGGCTTAGGCCAAGTAAAGGGGAAACATATCCAAGAAGAACAATCTGGATGAGTGGCGATTTGCTTGCGACCTTTAATGAAAAATTGGGATAATGCTTGATCGTTCGTTACCATTTAACTTTTGATAAAACTTGTTTGATTTTCGAACACCAAGTTTTTCGTTTGACAATCGTAAGTGAGATAAATCTATGTTTGATATTTTGTTCCAATATAAAATTTTGATATATATTATTTTTAACATGTATTTTGTTAGACAAGCGTGAGAACAAATATATGAGAGAAAATTACGCATTTCAATTAAAAATATCTTTTTATTTGTTCATTCATAAAGTTATATTTTAATTATAAATACTAAATTTCATTATTTATGAATTGTTAAAAATATTCACAACGGGCATGTATAAATTGTCTTGTAACGAGAAAATCGAACAATTAAGGCTAAAATGCATTTTTTGTCCTATTAGATAAAGAACGTACATAGCAATTTAGTTCTCAATAGAGTGAGATATAAATTTAAGTTTTGTAATTTAAAATTTGGCTGCAATTTCAATCATGTGTTCATTAAAATTCACATTTTTGGGTCGGAAGTAACACCTATGGCCCACGTGATGCATTTTTAGGCAATTAATGTTGATGTGGCAAACAACCTTCAACCACATGAAAAAAAAAAGGAAAAATGAAATGAAAAATTAAATTACCAACTCATCATCACTTGGTAAACATAACCAATGTAATGGCCTCGTAACTTCATTAATTTGTCTCAATTTGTTGATATCCCCATTAACCCTAATTTTATATCTACATATTATGAGTGAACAAATGTCGGAGAGCTCATATTTGATGAGTCTGAACTCTGAAGGAGTGCGATTGCGACCTACCAAGTGTTGTTCGTGCATTGTGGACATCAAAGAACCCTAAAAGTTGGTTCTATTCACATCTAATTTAGTGTGTAATACAACCTCAATTTGGTCCACCGTCCTTTAAATCGTCCTTGAACCGCTAAAATGACCATCAAAACAGCTTTGAGGGTTGTCCCGGCGTAAAAACTTCGACGCTCAAGTCACTTTTCAGGGGTAGAAGTGTATAATATATAATAGCTTAGAATGTTCAAAGTGATCAGAAGAATGATGATGATACCTCACCCCTTATATAGAGTAATTACTTTGTTGCCCATGATCTTCCCGATCTTGCTTCCCAGGCATTCGTGTTACTCAAATTTTGCCCAATCTTGCTGCCCAAGTAATCTTGTTGCCCCAGTATTATATTTACCCAAGCGTGTTCAGACATTTCTTATCTATTTGCGTTCACACAATTCTGCTTCTTTAGGTAGTCATCCTTCGGTTGACCAAGCTAAGTCGTTTGATTATCTATCTTCTTGCTAATCTAGCCTTAATGGGCATAACAATGTCTTTAAGGTCGTCACCTGAACCTTCTAGTTCCATGTCAAGCATCTATCAAACAATCCTAGAGTCTTAGCTCAACCTGACAAGATTCTTAATCTTCTTCGACTTGGTTCTGAGTTGTCTAAGGTAGTGTACTTCTTGAGCTCTAATCGAGCTACTCATTTGTGTTCAACTAATCGAGCTACATGAGCTCCATTAGTTGGTATGATATACCATTCGTTCAACTAATTGAGCTACTCATTTGCGTTCAACTAATCAAGACTTGCTCCAGAGGATTGTCTGCTTCGAGTCAGGCTCCTGATCTTTCTGGTCACCCAAACGATTGAAAACCAATGTGAGGGGTTGCTTGGCCCTGCGGCTCAGTGCAGGTCTGCTTTTCCCTGTCTTCTATGTCCGAGCAGGGTTAGCTATTTTCTCCTTGAGGGCGACGGCTGCGCAATTCGGGGATTGGGCGTTTCTCTTCTTTGGCGTTTTCAGCAGATTTGTCGTCGAAGCCCATGCATTGTGTTTCCGTTGTTGGGCTTGATTCATACGCGCAGCCACAACTCGTTCAAAAAGGCTCTCTATTCTTTTTACGAACTCTGAGTCCTGGAACGCCACTGCAAAATTCATCGCAGGCGCGTCGGTATGCGCGGGTGTGGTGGTGGTCGTTCCACTTGTTGTTGTTGCTGCGATAGGCTTTCTTCGACAGACACGTCATTTTCTCATAGTTTTCTGTAGTAATGTTCACAAAGCGAAAAATAAATCCAAATAATTTATGGAGCTCTCCTTCTAGTGCAAAAACTATTGTCAAATGAATTTGACTAACGAGTTAAAAATGTTTTACTTAGATTTAATTATGATTATTGTGAAAGAGTTGGACGGAAACGAGAAGAAATGTGAAATACAAATGAAGTAGTGATAAATAGACCAGGTCGGTCAGGGTTGTTTTTTAGTTTAGCTCGGACGAGTATTTAACGTGGTATTGAATACAAGAATACTTGTCTCTCTTTATTACTAGAATTTCAGTAGCCCTTTTTACAGGATTTCTTGTAGTCTATTTGTAGTTTGTGACTCTCGGTTACTGTTTACCGAGTCGTTATCAAGCATTAAATTAGAATGGGGCGCATTTAATGCAGTGCTAGGATCTAGGTGGCTAGGTCCGATAGGCTTGCACGGATAAGACAGTGACATCCCATCTGTTATCATCTAGGCGCAAGTGGCGTTTATTTTGTTATTTCCATCGGTAATGCACCTAGGTCTATCCGTCTCTGGAACTATATCATTTCTCTCGCTTTAACGATGTTGTTGTGTTGGATCCTAAGGCAAGTCCACCGACATGGGATCTTTATAAGTACTTCTGCAGATTTCCCTTATTTGTTGTTCAGCTCGAGTATTAGTCTGTGTTTGGTAAGGCAAATAAGCTAGCTTATAGCTTATTTGGTTAGCTTATAAGCTCCCTGTATTCAAATAAGTCTCGTTTGGTAGGACGAGAGCTTTTTGAAAAAGCTCGAGCTTATCTCATAAGCTACTTTAGGTAGCTTTTCAAATAAACTAGTTGAATTTTTTATTTCAGCTAGCTTATCAGCTAATTTTACCAAACACTTTTATCATATAAACTAGCTTATCAGTTAATTTTACTAAACATAGCCTTAACACTAAGAATATCAACTTCAAAAGTGCAAACGAGCAATTGACGAAATATAGAACCTTCAAACAAAGTCCTCAAGCTTCCAATTGATTGCACCGAGATAAATAAGGCAAAAAGTGATCATGCTGACGGAGAATTGAATACCTTAAAGAGGAGTATTCGAGCTCCAAAACAAGAAAGTTTAATCTTATAAAGAAAAAACAAAAACTAAGAAAATAACAAATAAACAAACACATAATAAAAATGAGAAGGATAAAATGTATTTATATACTCCACTAAGCACACGCACCTAAAAATACACATATTTAGTAAGAGCACCGCTAGCTGGCACGTGCATTCGCGAGCAGCAGACGTGACTTGTGGCAAGGACATGGCATTCCTTGACAAGCTGGCTCTGCGCTGGGCACAGGTGTGCTCGATGCTTGGCGCTCGGCGCAAGTGGTGTTGGACTCGCAGAGCAAGGTGGTAGGCTATATGTGTGGCTGGGTGCTAACCTAGCCGACTAGTCGAAAAATTTTCGGACGAGTTTTCCAAAAACTTCGACAAGTTTCTCGGCAACTTCACGACAAGAATATTTCGAAACACATTTTCTTAACAAACTAAGTAAAAAAAATTGTCAAAAAATGCACAAAATACCAAAACAACACGAAATATAACACGAGCAAAAATAACTAACTTGACTGGAAAAAATCTAAAAAATAAAAATAAACAAATACGAATAACGAATACAAAAACACCACATAAAATAACAACGAAAATACATCAAACAGTAATGTATAACATATTACCACATGCTTATATATAGCTTAAATGGTATATCTCACCCTTTTAAAGTTGTTATACATGTAGTTGCAGGATTTGATTCTTGTAACTGTTTCTAAGGATTTTAGGCTCTCACATATGCCAACCCCTTATAACTATTAAAAAGGAAATACTTTATTAATTAGAAAAAATAACTTACGTCTAATATAGAATTCCTACATCTGTTCACTTATTTAATTTTTCATCTTGATTTTGCACTTTTCTTCGTTTCCAACAATATTGGCTCCATCTTGCATGGGTACAATTCTCGATCGGCCTCTTCTTTTGTGATTAGAAAAGTAAACACGCAAATGCACACATATTTAATTTTCAATTCACACTGTTGTGCTCTCTATCTCTTGCCAATTTTGTCAGATTCCCTTTTCCTTTGGGACAAGAAGGCTTAGTTCCTTTATTGGTCGGCAAAAAAGGAGTGATTGATTTGGGAAAGACCAAATAAGTGAGCAATTTTGATGGTGGTGAACTCAACTCTTGTATAAAGTATGATCATTAAGCAAATGACATTAACAGCATGCATCATTGCCTATCCCATTGGAAGAAGATAAAGTAGTCAAAGTCCTTGTTGAGGAAAATGTTATTGAAGAATCTCCATACACCTTATTCTAACTTTGGGCCCTCTCCTCATTATT
>BKCP01007959.1:1008278-1031555 GCA_008636005.1 Striga asiatica | reverse complement strand
AAAGTGAACGTAAATGGGATGTTTGAAATTGTACTATGAGACACTTCTTTCAAAAATCACGCACCATAGTGGACACTTGTTGAGCCATGGTTTCTTCATATTCCGAGTGAGAGTAGATTGTGCGAATTTTAAGGCATGCACATTACACTTGTCAACAGCTTGTAATAAATTCGGGGTGAAAAATTCATGAACCGTTGAATAATTTTCCTCTTTTTCATGAGCTATAAATTATGCTAGTTGCCTGGTCGTCTTCTTCTTCTGAAAATGGTGATTGATTTGAAGGTTGAGGGTTGTAGCTATAAAGCTAGCTGGGCCGAGTGTTTTGTCAGATATATAAAGACCAAGCTCGCGTGACCTCTATTTCTCGAATTTACTGTGCCCTAGGGACTCTTATATCTGTCACAAATATATTTACTGTCACATGAGAATTAGTACAAATGTACAATGACTGAATTTATGATCATTTTTAAACTGACAAATGTTCAGCAATATTATTTGTGCATGTCTGGTCTCATTATTGTGCATATATGTTCCAAAACATTTATGTGCATTAAAGTGACCTCACAGCAATATTTTTGTTAGTTATCAATAGTATTTATATATTGTAGTAAATTAAAATTAATAACTTTTTGAAGCAACTTAACAATTGTTGTAAGGTAAAAGAATTTAATAATGCGTAAATTAGTTCTTCATATAGACGTGTGTTATAAATTTATTATTAATAAAATGATTCTGTAATGTCAATGTTGGTCATTTTATAAGAGCTTCTCCAACGCATCTCTACTCTAGAGAAAAAAGGCAAAGTGGCGTTAAAGTTGCCATCCAGTGCGACGCCACAAATCTGCGCTAGAATACAGAATTGAACAGTGTTGCGCCAGTTCTGGCGTAGCACTGTTCACGCGCTACATTTTTTTTTTTTATGTTTGTTTAATTTAATGTAATATTATTGATAAATTTTTGTGTAATGTGTATTGGTAAATGTATTTATTATGTTAAAAAATTTTATATTTTTTATTTATTGATGTATTATAATATTATTTTGCAAACGCTACATTTTTTTTTTATTTTATGTTTGTGTAATTTAATGTAATATCATTGGTAAATTTTTACATAATGTATATTGGTAAATGTATTTATTATGTTAAATAATTTTGTGCTTTTTATTTATTGATGTAATATAATTTTATTTTGCAAACACCATATTTTTCTATTTTATGTTTGTGTAATTTAACGTAATATTACTGGTAAATTTTTGTATAATGTGTATTGGTAAATGTATTTATTATGTTAAATAATTGTGTGGAGTAAAATGTAGCGCGAATCTTTAAGAAATTCAATTTATTACAATTATTTTTTAAATGTGAAGATATGGTCTAAACCATATATGGTTTAGTGTGTAAATTTGCACTAATTCATATATGGTCTAAACCATATATGGTCTAGTGTGTAAACCATAATTTTTTTTTTTATTTACTATTTGGGTAATAAACATTTATATAATATTACATATTCATATATATAGCAAATTATTCGAAATAAAAATAAATAAAATATATTTTTATTATTTGAGTAATTAACATTTTATATAAAATTAAATATACATATATACCAATTTATTTGAAATAAAAAATGAATAAAAAAATAATATATTTAATGTAGAGTAAAATGTAGAGATAAGGGCTGGAGATGAATGTTCAACTCTACTCTAGAGTAGAGTAAAGTCCGCACTAGAGTAGAGATAAGGGCTGGAGATGGCCTTGTTGTCATTTATCATGCTCGTTTTACTATCTGTTGGTTGAATTTATAAGTCAAAACCAAACTAATATAATTATTACCTAAAAAAAAATACTAGACTCGTAGGACCTAATAAAATGCAGGACTCATCTTGTAAACTCGAGTTAGAGTCATAAAACAACACAGATACAATCATTACGTCCACAATATTCATTATTTTATAAAGTCACCACACGGATTATTTACTTAATATTTTCAATATACATTATTTCCATGTTGTACCCCATTTCTCTACAAAAATCACGTACAGTACAATTTTTTTCTCCATCTGACAGCAATTACTGATGTAGGACCTAGCTCATTTCCTATTTGTCAACATTGCTTCCATAAACTTCAAACAATTCCTTACACACTCTTAAATAACCACCAAAAAAAGCATAGAATTCCAACGTACAACTTTTATAATTAATGCATTAGTCATGAAAGAAATGACTTCATTTTTTTTTTGTCCTTCTTTTCTATTTTGAGGAGAAGAGGCGGGATATTGAAAGAGACCCCAAAACGTAGAACTCGACTATTTATTTCATATATTTGCTTGCAAATTACAATGAACTAAACATGTATACACTGGTGTGAATTTTGCCATGTAACTGAGTAGGCAAAATTGGATTAAAAGTTTCACGAGAAGAAAGCTAAAGAAACAGCGAGTACCAGCTGGAATGAGTAAGCAAAAAATGGATTAAAATTCTTCCAAAAATTACTATATATATATTTTGCTTCAGTAAATAGTCTTTAGTCTATTAACTTCATCAAACAACTGTACCCAACTTGAGATGAACAAACAAATATCTCAAGTGTAGGCTCCATTTATTCCATAAATTGTGGGCTTGACTAGACAGCAAAAAGTTTTGGATATAGTAAGATAATTATCTGAAAGTAAACATATTGAACGACAATAAATGGTTGAAAATAGCAAACGGGTGGTTCGGAGAATCTAAAGTTAGTTATAGATAAAGCATACAGGTGATTAGGCGGCAAGTGAATTTTCTGACGACTAATCACTTTCTAATGGCCAATGTTAAACCTGCCTGACTGTAAAGAGAAAAGGTCTTGGAAATAATATGTGTCCAAGGACAATATATGTGTCATCCTTTTATAAAATGAAAAAGAAACAGGCATATATCACTTATCTCATTGTGCATTACATTTCGACTATGTTTAGTAAATAGTAAACTTAAATGAAAAATTAGCTGATATTGATAGCTTATAAGTAAATTTTGAGTTTATTACTGATAGCTTATGACTGATAACTAACAAATTAACTTATATAATAAAAGTGTTTGGTAAAATTAATTGATAAGTCAGTTGAAAAGTGTGTTTGTTAAGCACTATAAGCTAGTTTATAGTTTATTTGGTTAGCTTATAAGTTTTCTATATACAAATAAGTTTGGTTTGATAGGAGGAGTCTTCTAAAAGGCTTGAGCTTCTCTCATAAGCTTCTTTGGTTAGTTTTTCAAATAAATCCCTTAAAATTATTATTTCAACTGGTTTATCAGCTAATTTTACCACACTTTTATCATATTAACTAGCTTTTCAACCATAAGTTATAAGCTATCAGTTATAAGCTCGAAATTCACTTATAAGCTATCAGCTAGCTTATCAGCTAATTTTACCAAACATAGCCGAAATAAAAATGTCATCCGACTTATTTAAAAAGCCACTAATAAAGCTTATGAGATAAACTTCAACTTAAAAAAAAAAAAAGTCCACCTGACAAACTACACTTATTTAAATACATGAAGCTTATAAGCTAACAAAAATAAGCTATAAGTTAATCATGTTGCTTACCAAACACACTCTTTATCTTCTAATATAAGTCTACAACTCAACCACAAAAGTGATGTTGCAAAACAAAAATCAAAACCAGAAGCTCAATGTAAAATATGAAGTGTTCAAAACAAAATATTCAATTCCCACCAAACCACCTGACATGAGTTTGTTGAGCTTGGTTCATAACTTAAGGAGCATTTGAAGGATAAGTTGCATTTCGGTGATTTTGATTGTGATGAGGGTTTGGAAGAAGAAGATAAGATCTATGGTGGGTTTGAGATACATGTATCAGAACAAGCTTGCCAAATTTTGTCATTATGCATGGATTGGAGACTCATCTTTCATATCTATCAATTCGTACGAAATGTATGACTGAGATTTTGACTCAATGAAAAATGGAAATGGCCCCATAAATAACTCAAAACAACACTAGTGAGAAAAAAATCAAATAAATAAGGCTATTCAGCTTTATATTTCATTGAATGTTACAACCAAGGAGTGATTGTAGTACTCCACATCCAATATCACGTCGGGAAACTATCATCTCGAGGACTACTAAATTTGGTACCATCTTTTTCTACATTGAACATATGGACAAATGTACTTTGTGCAAGTTTTGTGAAGCATTACTAGAGTTCAGTAAACAGTATAATAAGACCAAAAAGAAGCCATTTACTTGCTGGAAGTCGAACTGCCAGCACACTGTCATTGAGCAGACAAAACGCCTTGATTCATCGCTCCTCTGAGTTGAACTTGTTCCAAGCTTCCTAAAAAAGAATTAGATGATGCACTAAAGACAGTAAAACATTTCACATCATGCCACATGGTTTCGTGTATATCTGAAGTCTAAACATAATTTTATTTGGACCCAGTTGTTCGTTGACTATTAGAAAAATGAAAAGCCAGAACTTGCTGGGAACTAATATCGTTCGACGTACCAAACATTTCACGAAACAGTTGACGATAAACTTAGAGGATGAAGGATGCTCACTGTTTGTTCATAAGGACCTTAAGAAACTGGTTGCAGTTGGTATGAGTCAGACATGTAAAAACTCAAGTTTAGGTATAGAACCTGAATGGGACTGAAATTGCATCTCGTAATTCCAGACATGTGCAATATGCGAGGGACAGGCTTTTTTTAACCACTTAATTGAATGACATCATTCTTTGAACCACTTAATTCAAGAATATCAATTGGCTCATTTCATTGAGTCAAGATTTGTTATAATGGTGGAAAATGATTTTCGTACAAGCTACTCGGCAACTCAAATGAACTTGCCATGGTAAGAGGAAACTTACAGAAAAACATTATTCATTTCATATTCACCTCTATAAACCAGCTCTAGAATATCAAGTTTCAAATAATCATGGCGTCACTTGTGAGGACATGGGGTTGATTTGGAGAGTGTTGGATCTTCACTAACTCAAACTCTTTATGCTTTTAGGAAATTCAGAAAATTTGAAGATGAACTGCATTTACTACACCATCTTGTGTAATAAGATTCTGAATTCCTTCTCTTTTCATATATCGAGTTCTGCCATAATTAAATGTTGGAGCAACCATGGATCCTAACGTACAAGTAAGTCTCAAGTCTGAAGTTTTATCCGCAGTGAAATTCTAACAGTGATTTAAATGAAAATGTAGGATTCTTAGCTCAGATTTTTTATTTTTCCAGAAAGAAGCCAACTTTGTTAAACAAATGGCTCCACAGACAAAGCTTAGAAAGTTTACCCCGACAGAAAAATTTAGTGATGGATCAAACATCATTAGTGCCAGGCATAGTTGAATGTGAAATATTAAATATACTAGTTACGAACCTTTAGAAGATCAAAGACCTTCTCGCATATGTACTTCTGCTGAATTGTTGCTCCACGTTGTTGTAATTTGTCTGGGTGTACACAAAGAGTGGCTTTCCTGTAAGCCTTTTTCACAGCCGCAGAAGTTATAACTTCCGTTAATGGAACTGGCTGCCAACCACTATCAGGCCCAAGAATCTGTCATATGGGTAGTCCAACTTTTATATGATATAATCGTTCAGATAGCCAATGAGTAGGCATAGTACATATCAAAAAATACAGAACAAAAAATTAAGTCGAAATATCAAAATTTGTAGTCTTCATTTTATTATGTTCAACAAGCTTACAAGCGCCAATTGCTGAAAAGAATACAATGAAATAGGATTTGCATTGATCATTATGAAATTTGAAGCCAACACCAATATTAATTAATGACTACTACCTACCCCCAGCGCCTTATCATACAGAAGGAAGGAAAAAGAATTAACGTATATAAGGGAAATGACAAAAACAGGGAATGGGGATGGGGTCTAGAGGGGGATGGATAGGGGGAGAGAGAGATGCACTAATTGTGCAATGAACTGCCTATTTCTTTCATCTAATTAGTTAGATTTTATATTCATGCAAACTGGAGAAGATTCACTGAGGTGTGTACACAGACACCATATAAGAGCCACTCAGTACTACTGATTAATTAAAAAATGCTTATCACTAACATCAGCGAAAAGAACTCCATGGAAAAAAGATAAAAATGAGAATGCCGAGAAAGAGGCAAAATCAATTAAACAAAAAGGAATCCCTCAAAAAAATAAAATAAAAGGAATAAGAAGGGTAATGATAATTAAAGGAGATGATAGCAAGTATTGGAAGCATGTTGATCTAGAAGAAACATATAAGAAAAAGATAAAAATGAAAATGCCGAGAAAGAGGCGAAATTAATTAAACAAAAAGGAATCCCTCAAAAAAATAAAACAAAAGGAATAAGAAGGGTAATGATAATTAAAGGAAATGATAGCAAGTATTGGAAGCATGTCGATCAAGAATAAACATATAAAACATACTTAAAGTTTATTCATGTTACTAAAAAAACAAAAAAGGTAAACGAAACAAGTATGCATCTTTTAGCTTTTTCAACTTCACACAGGTACAGAATAAACAAATGAAATTCAGTGCTGTTTGTATTTTTTCTTCTTTTAACTCTTAACAGATTGTAAGCCTGCAGTCTATGGTAGATATAAACAGACTGAATCTGAGAACTACTCTAACAGCATTCAGTTTAGTTGCATAAGTTTTCCATTCTCGTGGTAGAATTAATGGTACTTGCTAATAGGATAGAAATAGAACAAAAGAAAAGGATAAGCGTCCAATGTTTGCTATCGATTAGAATATGAAAAGCAAACTATATACTCAATTTGAATATAAAAGTAACAGTAAAGAACATACGTATTGCAAAGTTGAAAGTAGTGCACGAAGATTGCCTTCTTTTCCATTTGCCCATCTCTTGACTTCAATATCCAGAGTTTCTGCAACTCTCTGCAAAAGTACATTTTTGTAAGATAATACGCAACCCTAGATAACACAAATTGATCTCAGAGGCGAGGAATGGTGCATACATTCATTTCTTCCCTTTCTCTTTGTGCAAGAAGATCTCGCCTGTTCTTCTCAGCCAGGGCATTTGCCTGAAACATAATGATATTAAATTCATAATTTCTCACCATCAGAAGAAGGAAAAGGAATAGCAAGAAAAGAAGGCACGCACTGCACGCTCAGCTGTTCTCCTGTATCTCTCTAACCGAGCTTTACACCTCTGAGGTGATTCACCATCAGTCCCTACGTTATCCAATTCAAGTAAAAAGCTTCAGAAAACAATAGGGGCTCGGGGAGGGGTTTTTCTTTATTGTTATTAACCTTCAAAACCCTTCTCCCCTTTGTGTGTTTACAATGAAACTCACCATTTGAAAGTGAAATACTAGAGAGTTCAAGCAAAATGCAAAAGAGTATCTCAGCAGAACGAGTAAGCTATTATTATCAATGTTTAAATCACATACCAACATGGGGGAAAGAATATGAATATCGCAAGCTGTTTGAGATTCCAGTGCTTTCTGAGCGGATGTCCTGTCAATCCAGCCAACAGAATCACATTAAACAGCCAATCAACAAGCCAGATGAAAACTATTGATATACAATATGAAGCCTACTCACAGATGCCAAAGAATTTTGCCTCATATCAGCAGATCGAAAAGAAGTTTGAAACCTATCGGAGACAGGTCTTTCTACACGAACATGGCCCTCAGCCGCAAACTTCTGAGCCATTGATTTTTCGGCCGCCCTCTGACGAGCCTCTGCAGTCGCTCTCTCTACTGCAGCTCGCTCATCCCTGAGCTTAGTCTCTGTTGATGCCTTCTCTAGTCTCTGCCGAGCCCCTGCCATGGCTCTTTGCCTTACTTCAGCAGTAGCCCTGTCCACAGTAGCTTTCTCTGCTCTTTCATGAACTTCAGCATATGATTTGTCACGAGATTCAAGATCTGCTTTGCCAACAGCCATTCTGTCCTTGGCCCTTTCCCTTTCCCTTTCCTTCTCTTCTTCTAGTCTTTTGATATGTTCATTTTCAAGCTCAATATCTCTTCTTATTCTTTCCCCTGTTTTTTGGTCTTTCATGTCAAGTTTCTCTTTCATGATATAGCCTTTTCTTTCAATTCTATGGGTAGAATTTTTTATCGAAAATGAAGTGTCACCATTATGCTTTAGCACTGATGAAGCATCTTCCACATTCCTTCCATTTGTAGTTGATTCTCTCATGACTTGATATGGAGTGAAAGTATCACTGATATCTGCCCCTTTGTTCATAAATTGAGTTCCATCATCTTCAGTGTAAACTACCTTCTTACGTTCAAGACCATATGCAAAATCAGAGGACACGTTGTCACCCATAACACATGGAATTCCCATCCCACGGGCATAAATATTTAAATCTGCCATCTGCTTAGGTAATAAAGAGGACTCTAAAGTGTTGATTGTTGCACTATCAATACTTCCACCATCAGACTCATTTTTACTTTTGCCAAATCCCTTGGATTTTCCTTTAACGGATGTGCTTTCGACTCTAGACACAGCTTCATATATGCTCTTATTAGGTTCAGCCTTCAACTGTACAATTTCTTCATCATCATGCTTACCTGAACCAGTGATTGCAACAGCTCCATCAAGTTCACGTCCACAATCAAATGCTTTCAACTGATTCTCTTCAAAGATGACATGATTATCCATGTCCCATTCAACTTCTCTTTCATGTTCATTCCTCTCAGCGTCCTCAATCTCTTCAGTATGTCCACTCAGTTCTTCCAGTGCACCATCACTATTCAAGTTCGTATGTCCTTTTGTTTGAAGAATCTCAACTATACGTCCTCTAGAAGCATCTCCAGATCTCTCTTCTGTTATCTTAATTTTAAGACCCATTTTCTCTTCTTTCTCATCTATAACTTGCTGAAAAACATTTCTATATTTCAGTTCATCTTTCTCATCTTCACAAGTAAGGTGTTGATTTTCAAAATTTCCAGGCCCAGCCACTCTATATATCTTTTTGTCATGCTCTTCATAATTTTTAGCCTCTTTAGTGATCGTTTCATTTCCATTAGGCCCATGGGTCTTTCTGGTTTCATTTTCATATCCTTCTTGAGAAGCTATCTTAGTTCCTTCAGGTTCTTTTCTCAACTTCACTCTTTCTTTGGTTTCTGCTCGTTCAACATCATCAAGTCCTCCCTGGCACACAGTATTCTGTTTTATCAATGTAGCATCTACAATAAACACTTCCTCAGTATCCATTCCTTTAGGAGATACCTTGACTTTTGCATCGACAACCACTTCACTCAAATTTCCCTCTGCTTCTTGGAGCACCTCTACAGTCACAGTGAGGTCTTTCTGTAGCCTTTCACTATCTCCAAATTGCTGGATACTTTCTGGCACAGCCTTATGTGAATCACATTGATGTGCCATTTTGTTCGGTTCCACTTCCTCTCGAAACCCATTTGGATCATGCAACCTTGTCTTCAATATTTTCTGTTGCTTGCTGGTCATTTCAAGCAGTGCCCTTTCTTCCTCCAATCCTTGATCTTTCTTGGAAACTTTAACTTTCTTTTGAATGACCTCAAAATATTCGGTTTCTTCCCTCCACGCAACACCCTCAGCACAACTGTCGATGCTAGAGTTGCTGTACGATCCTGAAATATCTTCAGTACCCCTTGTTGCAGACATCTTTTCTTCAATGAAAGGTATCGAGACTTTTGTTTCTTTTCCAAGTGATTTGAGCAATTTCTCATCCTTAATGCTGCTTCTTGCCCTGGCGGCCTTGCTTGTTTCCTCCTCAGCTGTCATTGCACAGTTGCTCATAAGGTCCTTCCTCTCCAAGGATTCTTTAGCCCTTTCATGCTTCGGTTGAAAATTCTTATTTCCATCCTCCCTGCCGTCAGGAGATAACGTCACATCTGCTTCCACATCAAAAGAAAATGATGCATTTTTAGAAGCATTGAGTTTTGACCTCAATCTGTCACTTTCTCCTTTCTTCAACACTAAGGCAGGTGGAGGTCTCGAAGGCGGCGGCAATCGTGAAGGCTTTGTTCGAAGACTGATATCAGATACACTCAAGAAATGTTTAGAAGCTGAATTACCATGTTTTTCTGAAAGATTTAAATCACTTCTTGGTGCACTCGAGCCCCTGTGTACAGAATTTGCTGGAAACGTACTGTATTGTTTTTCATCTACAACACTTTTGCTGTACTCTTTGCAAGCGTCGTGATCCAGATCGTCAAGCACACTTACGGAGCAGCTCTCGTCTTCCCCATCCCAGGAAACAGGGCTTTCATAATGATTGAGGGTATATCCACGAAGAGCAGTAATATTCTTTACCTGACTCTTCCCAACTAACAATGTTTCGGTATTACTTGGACTGGACTTGTTATGAAATGCATTTAACTGCTCAGTGGAGTTCTCCAGTGACTGATGACCATCATCATCTGATAGCCTGAGACTCTTGTCCGATTCTGCCAGACCATCGAACTCATCAGACATTGACCCACTTTGTGCGGGACTCCTGCAGCGAAAAATATATGCAAGTGGCATTATTCATTATACCACTACCAGAATCTTTCACAAACAGGCGGTGGAAAGAAATGAAAATGAAGAAATTAACATGCCTTTGAGAAACGAGTGTTTTGCTTATCCAACAAAAAAAAAAAAAAAAATAGATAATTCCCTTTGGTATTATAGCTCCATACCAAAAACATGGCAGCAACCTGCTTGTCTTTAACATATTCTATTCT
This sequence comes from Striga asiatica, assembly GCA_008636005.1. Lineage (NCBI taxonomy): Eukaryota > Viridiplantae > Streptophyta > Magnoliopsida > Lamiales > Orobanchaceae > Striga > Striga asiatica. The sequence goes on along the minus strand of BKCP01007959.1, from coordinate 1,020,879 downwards.
GCAGACCCCAAACCCGATTTTACTAGCATTTATTAGTACGTTTAATTAACTGAAAATAGAGATTAAAATAGAAAACTAAAACCCAGACCGACTTTTCCGTCTCACAAGTCACATTCTCCCTCATAAAACACTCGGTTCAGGTCAGTATGGTGTCATACGTGAGATTCGTATACTCATATCCTAAAAGATAAAACGTAAGAGAAAATGGGAAGAAAAACTGAAAAGGTGATCTACACCAAACATTGGTTTCAGGAAACAGTAATTGGTATACCCTGGCTCGACGGAGGAGCCATTTCCGCCGGCGGACTGCCTGATTAAATCCTCAAAGGTCGCCGCAAAATGCTCGCCTCCAGAATCCCCGAAAATCTCGGCATAGTCAGGACCGCCGCAGAAATGGAGGAGCGCGGGGTCGTCTCCGGCGGCCGGGAGGTCGAGGACGGGGATCGAGAAGGATCGAGATGCGTGAAAACCGCTGAAAACATCGGAATAGTCCTCGGGGCGCGGGGAGAGGGCGGGTCGACCCGAGTTCCGGTAGCCGGCGAAAAAGCCGTCGTAGACGAGCTTATCAGAAGCGAAGGCAGCAACATTGGAGGTAGATGTGAAGCTCCGCTTGAGTGAGTGAGAGATGCTGTCCATTGACGATGTGCTTTTGTTTTTTTTTTCTTCTCCTTTTTAAAAAAAAATACGTCAGTTTAAAGTGCGTGTTTTTTTCTCCGTTGTGGGGCTGCTGGTGGAGAAGACATCGGATGGAGGGGTAGAATGGGAATAAGAAAACATGGGGCCGTGGGGGTTTTAGAGCATCTACAATGCTTTGGGTTCAATCCCAAAAAATTACATGCCACATAAGAAATAGACCCAGTCCAAAAAAATATATTCTCCAATGCAAATAAAAGTAGACTGGGTCCTGCTGATGTGGTAGCCAGAAAAAGAGACCCGGTCTCCCCTTAAGTCCATTTTAGACCCAAGTAGAGACCTAGTCTCTTTGCATTGGAGTGAATTTTATTAATCTTACATAATTTTATCTACGTCATCTAAGACTTGGGTTTATTTACTTGCCACATAGGCAAGACTAGACCCAATGCATTGAAGATGCTCTTAGAAATGACAAAATTTTGGGGCTGTCCAGTCTAGTGGGGTNCGAGAGTGCTTGGATATAAAATATATTAATTTCATTTCAATTTTCTTGTTTAATATGGTTAATTTTAAGAAAAAAATGGATGGTAAATGTTAATAGAATTTTTAATTTATATTAAAATAATATATAAAATAAAATAAATAAAATTAATTTGATATAAAAATAAAAGAAAGATGATCTGAAGTTGATGATTAGTTAACATTTTGTGAATTGATGAACAGTGCATTACAGTTGATGTAATATGTAAGAATGATTGAATAGTATTATTTAATTATCTATATATATATAATTGCTAGCTAATTCCATTTAATAAAACATTTAATAAAAATATTTTCACTTTCCCTCCAAAAGGAGTTATATTTTTTTTAATTAATTACTCATTAATCTCACATTTAAGAAGATCTTTTATAGTTAAATTTAATTAGTTAATGACTAAATTAAAAAAATTTATTTTAATTAATCCCACATTTATGCTAAGTACAGTATTATCTTAATATCTTATCAGTTTTTCAAAAAAATAGTAACTTTTTTCAATAAATTTTATAAAAATTAGTCAAATGTGCTTATATTCATATAAATCAGAAAAAAAAAATTAAATCTTAGATATATAAAAAGAACATCGTTGAAATAGCTTGAATCCGCAAGGGTAATTCTATACTCATTATCAATTACTTTAAATTTTTTGTTTATATTAAAAATTAATATTATATTTACTCATTTATATTTAGATGGTATTTTTTTATTAAGAAGCAAGGACAATCTCTATCAATCAATAAGAGTCAAGGACAAACAATATATAGAAGTGTTTCCTATGCTATGACATGATCAATAAGAGTCGAAGACAGTCTTTGTTGCACGTCGGCTTACTACTGAAGAGCTCTGCATTTAGTCATGAGCAATTATACGTGGCGCTTTTTAGAGTTACGAGTAAGTGGGGTTTGAAGATTTTAATTTGAGCTGAGGGAGATTTTGACGATAGAAAAACCACGACGTTGTTTTATAAAGAAGTGTTTAAGAATATTTATATTTTTTTTCTTAATTTTTTTCAATGAATTTGTTATGATTTTTACTATTGTTTATAATTTTTATTATTTTTTCATGTATCATATAGTTTTCCGTGCAAATGCACGGGACAAAAACTAGTATTGATAATATTGAGGATAGTAGGGTTGAGCTAAAGTTGAGTTAAAAAAAGTGATTGGTTAAAAATGATTAAAATTTTCTAGAAAAAAATTGTATCTAAGCATCTCTAGAAAGTGAGATGTGTCGAGTTGATGTTATGCAAACGAGAGTCGTCTTTTCAAGAACGCGTACAACCATGATCGACGTGCTCGTCTCGAAGAGGCTCTGACCGGAGAAGCTCCAGACCTTGAAATATACCTATCTTTCGTAAGTCTTCTGTCAACCATACATTTTCAGCAAATATACATATTTTTACACTTATATGTCATACTTCAAATTCTAATATAATAAGGAAAAGTAAGAAATTTTATTGTATAAGTATGCAAATTTTTATGAGTCTGTGAATATATAATGGACAGACAACTTAGGTAGCATTTGTGATATGTCTTTCATTTGCTAATTGCTAGTAGGATGCTCACATTTAACACATCTATTCAAATGAATGGTATGCAAGAGGCTGTGCAGTGGCGCAGCGCATTTTCAGATGAGAGTGGAGAAAAACATTCAGGTTAAATTGCATTTAATATAAATCTGAATTAAGTCGTGTTATAAATAACATAGGACATTTGATGAATATTCTCCTTTGAAAAACTCAAAGCAGCTATAAAAGTTGGGGCACATGAGAATTTCTCCATTTATTGGGTTCATTAATTATTTGGGCATTGCCACTTAGTTTGGTTGATTCAGTTCTTACATACAATGGTGGTTGGTGTAGTACCCTGCTGGTCTCATTATCAAGACATACTTTTTTTTTATATAAATATATATATATATATATATATATATTTTTTTGCTAAAATATATCATACTTTAACAAATGATATAAATAAAAGTATATGATATTTAATAATATAAATATATAATTTTGTTTAAATAGTATGACAGGTCGTCCGCTTAATTATGTTGTCATACAAAAACTTGTGCAGAATCAATATCATCAAAAATTCTAACATTATTCTTTTACGGATAATTAATTTGTCATTATCACGTGGCTACAAAGATTGTGTTGTGCTGCTAAAATTTTAAAGATAATTCGTTGAGATTCGCTACTACCCAACAACTTCATTTATGCAGTTGAACAATGATCTGACTTAATCCATAGTACTGAATGTACTGATTGATTATGTATTTTAGTCCATAACATCAGTCAAATTGACATTTAATAATCAATTATACGACTTTTTGGTTCAGGTTAGACGACTAAAAAAAATGATAATACAAGCAATACTGCTCCTACTTTCACTTCACCTAACGTAATTGTTGAAGGAAAATTTTATTTTACAGTAGTTATTGTTATGCATTCCAATCTAACGGTCAGCCGCAATTAAATACCAATTTTTCTTATTTTGATGGGACGATACTTTTTTTATATTTTTAATTCAAAATTCAAATTAACTTTAATTTAACTTACACTCCTACTTTTTGTTAATATAATTAAATAATATTAATATCATAACAATTTTAGTTTATTGACGATTCAATCACATATTTTTAAATGGGAAAGTTCCATTACAACTCAACTCTTTGGAATTATATCAATTTAAGAAATAAATTTATTTTTTTTCAATAGAAGACTTACACTTTAGGTCATTCAATTTAAGACTCACTTTTTTATTTAACTTCTTAATGTAAGGTTTAACTAACTTTATTTTTTGTTAGAAAACTTGGTTTCAAAATTTATGAAAATCTTACGAACTGAAGTGTATTTTTCAATTCTTACAAATGAACTAAAATTATAAAAGTACAAAAGAACTGAAAATAAATTACAACTTGAAAATGGGAAAGATTTTAGTCGAGACGAGTAAACTCTTTCCGCAAGACGAATACGTCCCGTGACGGTTCAGTCGTATCGTCCTCAAAGATACGACGGCCATTTTCTCGAAATCTATAACACACCAGACTTACGAGTTCCGACGAACTGAAACAGAGTTGATATATCTAACAAAATTCTCTGATTTTATTTAACAAAATTTTTTCTTCTCTGTTTTTATTTCAGTGCTCTCTGCACTTCTATTTTCTTCCTCTCGTATTTTCTTGTTACTCCAAAAATGCTTATCTGTTCACTTCTTTTTTTCCTCTTCTTTCCTTCAGCAACAACCGAACACAAATATATATATAATCAAGTTGGCAAATTGCCACTACATTGTTGCTTTTACTTCAAAATAGTATAGGGAGACATGGGCTGCACTTTTATTAATTGGGAGAGGACAAAATTACACTATTCCTCTTACCCATCAATAGTAGAAGGGCCCATTTGTTGTACACTTATCTTCTAACAATCCTCCACATAAGCATAAATCAAATGTATCTATGTATGCAGACTTTTGAGCTCAATCCTCACTAAACTCTATTGCATCATAAAAGGTAGTTTGTGGCTTTGAACCTTTCTTAGTAAACATCATCGGACGCCCTGGCGGCTTAGTGGACATAGTGCCTTAAACTATTCCTCCATAGTGTACACCAACACAATGACATTCACGCAATAGATCCTTCACTTCATTTCGTTTTATTGTTGTGTCCGTTTTGGCCATGGAAAATATTTTGGATTCATAAGTGCTTACATTTGAAGTCCTCACTTCACACTTATACATGTGACCTCTCTATCAAGAATATCATGTATTACTCCACCTTTAAAGGTTATGGATACAGTAAAAGTCCAAATGACTTACCCTCACCACAATCAACAAGTAATCTTGCACTGAGAGTACTTTAAGGAATAACTTTGGACATTCTTATGTTCCAAGTGCTCAGCTGAATTTTCATAGCTTAATTCTCCCTTGAACCAAGTTCATGGGATCTCCATTTAGCAAAGTAAGGTTACCATTATGATCATTCTTTTCTTTGTGGATTTTTAAGTCAATTCCCTGTAACAGTATTCCCAGTTGATCTCTATTCATTCCTTTAGTGAAAGGATCAACCAAATTTTCCTTAGACTTCATATAGTGAACGGAAATAATACCATTTGTGATCAATTGTCGAATGGAATTATGTCTACTACGAATATGTCTAGACTTACCGTTATACATGTTGCTTTGCGCCCTTCCTATAGCAGGTTGGCTATCACAGTGAATCATCACAGGCGGCAAAGGCTTATTCCAATATGGAATATTGGATTAAAAGTTTCGAAGCCACTCAACTTCTTCACCAGCTTTATCTAAAGCGATGAACTCTGATTTCATAGTTGACCGAGCTATACAAGTTTGTTTTCTGGATTTCCACGAAACTGCATCTTCTCCAATACAGAAAATATATCCGCTCGTGGAGTGAGAATGTCTCGAATCTGATATCCAGCTTGCATCACAGCACCCTTCAAGTACGACTGGGTATCTCGAGTATTTTAGCCCGTATTCAAGGGTGTACTTTAAGTACTTCGGTACTGATATAAGATATTATACTAGACCGGGTTTAATGGATAAAAAGGGAATATATTGAAGAATAAGCCTACACATGGCTAGGACACGTGGCATGATGCTATTGGACAAGCCCAACTTGGGCCATAAGGTACACTCCCCCTATAAAAAGGGGCTAAGGTATCTCATTCTCACACTTTCTCTACATTCATAATTATGCTCTTGAGACTTGGAGTGATATTGACTTGAGCGTCAAAGGCCCGACGCCGGGACCCCTCCCGGCGTTGGGTTCTTGCAGGTCCGATGGCCGTTCGAGTTGAAGGAGCCCGGGTGAAATTTTATTCACTTCATTAGCGCCATCTGTGGGACCCGTTCAAAAATCCAAACGTAGTTCCGACCAAAATGTTCGAGAAATTTTCTAGCAAGCTCCTTCTTCTCCACCGGCCGCCGCCACCGCCGCCCGTCGGAAAACGTGCTCCGATCGGAACATTCTTTACGTCATTGGATAGATCTCTTCAAGGTGGATCTCCCCTTAAAATTTCATGCAAAAATTCCTCCGGGAAGGCCGTCAATTTTGCGGTCAAAGTTTCCAGATCTAGTAAAAAATTGGTCAAAATCAGACATTCAAATGCATTTTCCTGACGATCCATGAGGGCTATGGAAAATTCGAGGGTACCACCGCAATCCTCTCGACGAGGCGAATCTACAGAGCCTGATCTTCGCCGGCCGCAGCCGCCGCCGCCACTAGCCACTACAAAAAATCCTCTGACGAGAAAATCTCTACATCACCGTGAAGCTCTTCTCGTGCTCGTTCTACCCTTAAAATTTCGAGCAAAAATTCCTACTAGAAGGCCGTCAATTTTGCGGTCAAAGTTACTAGATCTAGAAAGGATTTGGTCAAAATTTGGTCATCTTCCTCTATTTTCCGACGATTTATGGCGAACCACTTCAAACCGAGAATACCATTGAAATCCCCTTGCCGAGGCGCACCATCGTCCGATCATCTTCGCCGGAGCCGGAGATTTTTTTCCCGACCGCCATATTTTTCCGGCAGGTCACCCTTGCAGCTGCTTAGCCATGCGTGATTTGGGTCCTTTGCGCACAGAGTAGGTGGCCCGAAGTTCAGGTCCATCATCCTTGATCCAGCCCAGAAGCAAGAGGCCCAGAAATGATGGAGGCCCAACAGGAATGGCCCAAAATCCAGTAGCCCCAGCGCGCGGGCCGCACTCAGCCCGCTCGGCTCGCCTTCTCTCACAGCTTGGCCCGCGTCCCGGCCCGAGAAAGCCCACGCTCCAGCCCGCGCTTCCCCCAGTTCCAGCCCGCTAGGGCCCGCGTCTGGCCCGCTCTCCTCAGCCCAGTGACTCCGCGGCCCAATAGTGTATATATAGCCTGTTTTGCGTCCAATTCCCTCCGGTATGGCCCAGAGAGCTACCAGCTCGGCCCAATAGCTGAATGCTGCGCCCATATGGTCTAGCTCGAGCCCAGAGGATCCAACACTCCCGGTTCGAGCCCAAAATTAATTCGGGACGATTCAACACGGACAATGAGGTAATTTGAGATAAAATTCTCATGATGAAGGTGTGAGATTAATTTAAATTATGGGCTCGAGTGATTTTTCAATGGTGGAAAATTGGAGATTACTTGATTTATCTGTGGAAAATATGTGATATATTTGTGGAGGTTATTGGATATTCGTGGAGTATTATTTGATTTATTTGAGTAAGATATTTGATTGATTCGAGGAGAATATTTAATATATTGGATTTATGGTGGAGTATTATTGGATTTGCTCGAGATATTATGTGATTTATTCGTGGTGATAATCAATTCGTTTGAGGAGATATTATTTGGCTTATTCGAGGAGAATTATATGATATATTCGTGGAGTCTATTTGATATATTTGTGAAGGTTATTTGATATATTCGTGAGGATTATTTGATTTATTTGTAGAGAATTATTGAATTTATTCGTGGAGTATTATTTGATCGATTCGTGAAAATATTTGATTTGCCTGAGAAGATATTATATGATTTATTTGTGGAGAATATTTGATATATTCGTGGAGTTATTTGATTTATCCGTGGAAAACTTATTTGATTGAAAATAAATGCGGGTCGTGGTTTCGGATTGCGGATATCTTGTGATTGTGTTTGAATTGACTATTCATAATTTTTTAAGCATGTCATTGCTCGAGCATGTCTTAAATCAAGGAGATGGTGATGTTTGTATTTGATCTCTTGTTTTTCTTGCGTGAAAAATTGCAAAATGAATGACGTGAATATAATGTGGATAATAATATCTCTTTGAATTCTTGTCGAGTAAACATCGAAATAACCCGAGTCTCGACAAGCTACGGTGGACGAATTGTGGAGTTTCGAGGACAAGGTGTACAAGCACGAAGCCATCAAAGCAGGGTGATAAGGAGGGACGAGTTTGGATGGTGCCGATCGCAGGTGGCAATTTCAAAGCCAGAAATTCGTTTTTGGAGAGGTAGGATAATTGGGAGTGGCATTCTCGACCTTCAGGTATAAATTTGTCTCAACTCTTGTCGATGGTCAAGATCGACTGACACTATTTTGTGACATATGGAGTCTCTTAGCATTCTTTTCTGGGAGGAATGTTCATTGTTTGAATATTTTGGGTGAAATGTTGCTGATATTATGGCGTATAAGGATATGTTTAAAATTACTATTCGAATGACTAACAAAATGCAGAAAATGGGGTGTTCGTGGAGGCTTGAACAAAAATCTGGCATGACTAAGGCCTTCGGGCTGGCCAGTCTTGAGTCGTCATGACTAAGGAGCTCGGTATTGAGAATAATTCATTCGAATTTTTGTTTGGTGCATTCGTTGAATGATTGTTTGTAGCTGCAGAGTATGGTCTGTTGTAACTGTTTGTTAAATTCATGGCTTTGTGATATTCTGGTCGACTGTACATGTGAGTGGGTGTTTATGCGATTTTATATCGCGGTAAAAAGACTTGCATGTAGATTGAGGTATGGTATAAAAGCATATGGACCAATATGGTTGTTTTGATTTATCTCTCTCTTGTTAATATCGCTATCGGGATTGCAAATTAGATGATGTGGATAAAATACGACTAATGAAATTTGATGAATTCTTGCTGAGGAAAATGAATGAGCAGGTGTACTGGATATTGATTATGGTGAGAAGTGGAAAGCATGAAGCAAACATCAACTCAGGTCGTCGTGTACAGACATGAAAGGGAGTTTGAAAATTATGCTTGATTTTTTATTTTGTTCGATATAACTATGCATTTGATGGGACTAATGAAAATGATCAATTATTATTCTGTCTCGTAGTGTTTGGTGTGTTTTCTTTTCGACCTCAGTGGCAGGTCGAAGTGTTCGAGCTGTTTAGGAGTCAAAAAATCCACCCTGTGTGGTCGTATGTTCGAACGCTCCCATTAGCGGGCCGGGCAGACGTTAATTGGTGGCCCCGAGGCCGAAAATCCACCATGACTAAGGCCTCCGGGCTGGGTGGTCACATGTAACGACCACTCTTTCGAGGGTGGACATGTAGCCTCCGGGCTGGGTGGTCACATGTAACGACCACTCCTTCGAGGGTGGACATGTGTTCGAAGACCAAAATCCACCATGACTAAGGTCTCCGGGCTGGGTGGTAACATATAACGACCACTCCTTCGAGGGTGGACATGTGTTCGAAGACCAAAATCCACCATGATTAAGGCCTCCGGGCTGGGTGGTCGATCCTAGCGTTGGGTCGGTGAAGACATGAATCCTATTGGAGACCTCAGTGGCAGGTCGATGATCTTTATTTGGTTCTTGGTTTCGTCGAATTTATTTTTCGACTTCAAGGGCAGGGAGATGGAGTTCATTATGGATAGCTCGATAGACCTCAGTGGCAGGTCGAGGGAGTTCACTCAAAGCAGTTCACGGAGCCAAGTTGTTCAGGTTGATGATTTTATTGGGTTTTGTCAAAATTCGGCTTTCGACTTCGGTGTGGTGTCAGGACATTCGGTTTTCGAGAGAATAAACAGCAGGGTTGAATTTCAAATTTTGAACTGAGGGGGCGATGATAGGACGAGGTGGTAGGAAAGGTTTATCTCTGAATGAAAAGAGCTCGAACATGGTGATCGAAAAACAACAAGACGTAAGTTCAAATTTTTAAATTCAAGACTTCGGTTTTCGGTTTTCGGTTTTCGACCTCATCGACAGTCACTCAGTTTTCAGTTTTAGACCTTATCAGTGGTCATTCGGTTTTTGATTTTTGACCTCATCAGCGGTCTCTCGGTATTCGACCCCAGTGGTGGGTCACTCGATCTTCGACCTCAATGATCAATCAACTTTCGGTATTCGACCCCAGTGGCGGGTCACTCGGTTTTCGACCTCAGTGGTCGATCAGCTTTCGGTATTCGACCCCAGTGGTGGGTCACTCGATCTTCGACCTCAATGATCGATCAGCTTTTGGTATTCGACCCCAGTGGCGGGTCACTCGGTTTTCGACCTCAGTGGTCGATCAGCTTTCGGTGTTCGACCCCAGTGCCGGGTCTCTCGTTTTCAACCTGAGTGGTTGTTCGGCTTTTGGTATTCGACCCCAGTGGAGGGTCTCTCAGTTTTCGACCTCAGAAGCAGGTCTTTCGGTATTCGACCTCAGCGGCGGGTCTTTCGGTTTCTGACCTTAGTGGTCATTCGGTGTTCATTTGGAGTTCCCGATACTCATTGGGAGGTTTGGTGACTATTTGGTGGTCGATGATTTATTCAAATTATAACCTCAGTGACAAGCTGACGGAAACAGCCCAAAGAGGAATTTCACTCTTAGATCGAGTCATGCTTACTCGACCAGAGTGGGGGGATTAGATGATATAGGATATTATACTAGACCGGGTTTAATGGATAAAAAAAGAATATATTGAAGAATAAGCCTACGCATGGCTAGGACACGTGGCATGATGCTATTGGACAAGCCCAACTTGGGCCATAAGGTACACTCCCCCTATAAAAGGGGCTAAGGTATCCCATTCTCACACTCTCTCTACATTCATAATTATACTCTTGAGACTTGGAGTGATACTGACTTGAGCGTCGGAGGCCCGACGCCGGGACTCCTCCCGGCGTTGGGTTCTTGCAGGTCCGGTGGCCGTTCGAGTTGAAGGAGCCCGGGTGAAATCTTATTCACTTCAGGTACCCTTTTCAAAGCATTTCTATGCTCATGACTTGGATTGCTGGTAAATCTACTCAATTTATTAACCGGATATGCCAAGTCTGATCATGTACAATTCGTCAAGTACATCAAACTCCCTATTATCCGCGAATATTCCAACTGAGCTACTAGTTGACCTTTATTGGCTACCAGATTTATGCTAAGATCAAGGGATGTCCTGCATAGCGGACCGTCATAGTCATAAAATTTCTTGAGCACTTTTTCTACGTAGTGAGATTGTGACAAGACAATTTCATCTTGAGCTTTGATAATTCTTATTTCAAGAAATGCATCAGCTTTACTCATATCTTTCATGTCAAAATTTCTTCCAACATTCTTTTCGTATCCATGATCATTTCATGGCTACTCCTCCTGATCAAAATATCGTCTACGTATAGACATACAATTACAATGTATTTGATGTGTTCTTAACATAAACACATTTGTCACATTCGTTGATTTTGAAATCATCTGACAACATCACGCCATCAAATTTCAAATGCCATTTTTTCAGAGCTTGTTTTAGTCCGTATAAGGATTTGATCAATCTGCACACATTTTCCTCTTGTTCAGGTGCTACAAAACATTCGAGTTCCATGTAAATTTCTTCTTCAAATTCACCATTCAAAAATGTCTTCTTGACATCCATTTGGTGAATCTCAAAAACATGCACCACAACAATCTAGACAAGCACTCTCAAAGTAAAATTATTTACATCATTTCTCCTTCCCTTCCCTCACTTCCATTAAAATTCTTCTCCTCTCATTCCCTCCGTTGAACCAAACATATCCTAAGAGTTCAACGAATTATGTAAATTTTTTTATTTTCAACCCTCAACGAGTCAAACATACCCCAAGAGCTCACGAATTATGTAAATTTTTCTATTTTCAAGTTTCAACGAGTCGTTTTTATCTTGCGGAGAAAAAAAAAGTCTCAACGAGTTGATTTCGACTCAGTTCATTTGTCAAACTAGCTCAATTCATTTATGAAACGAGTCAGCTCGAATTAAAACCTTACAAAATTGATCCCAAGATCACCATCAATTCTTTTCTTTTGACATTTATAGCTTTTACCACAATTTTACTGCATCACTTAAAATTTTCTTTATCTTTACTTGGGCGCCTTTTAGTCGTATTATTATAATTTTTTTCTTAAAATTATTTTGCATCCTAGAAACTAAAAAAAATCAGCTGAATTCTTAAAAATCCCTGCTAAATTTGTTTACCCAAAAAAAAAAAAATGGTGAATAAGAAAATAAACTGCAATTCCGATAGCGACGAAATCAAAGAGTAAACGAAGGTAAAATACCATGATTCATCTTCGCCGTAATCCGAGGAGCCATAGCCTCTGTCGCCGCCGCTCGACTGCCTGACCAAATCCTCAAAAGTGGAGCCGAAAGCCACGTCCTCACAATCCCCAAAAACCTCTGCATAGTCAAATTCGCGAAGGAGCTTGTTGGACCCATCGTCGAGCGGGAGATCGAGGACAAACAACGAAAAGGGCGGCGAGGCCGCCGCCGCCTGATAGCCGCCGAAAATCTCAACATACTCGTCGAGGCGTGGGGCGAGCGTGGATGGGGGCAGACTACCCAACTTCTGTTTTGCCCCGAAAACGCCGTCGTACGCTGACTTATGGCAGTTACCGGTCGTGTAGCGCGAAAAGCTGTCCATTGGCAATTAATCTCCCGATTAAGTTCACAATTTTATTAATATTTGTTTTCCTGAGCTTCCTTCGTTGTTTCTTCTTCTTT
>BKCP01007959.1:997766-1008222 GCA_008636005.1 Striga asiatica | reverse complement strand
CAAGCCTGCAATCTAACAATTACTGTAGGACTTGAGAGGGGATTTTAATTTTAGGAGTATATTTTTTTAAAGGAATGGGAAGATGATTGCGTTTAAAAGAAGACAAAAAATTTATTATTATTGTTGATAATAATGTTTACCTGTTATTATTATCATTATTGCAGATGAGAGCATGCTGTCTTTATGTCCGGCTTTGCCCTATACTCAAGATTCATTATGCTGTTTAAGACATTCTTTTGTATTGGGTTACTATAACATAACGTATATGCTAAAAAATTTGATTTGTTTAACGTTAAAGGATTACCGGAGCCTTCAACTCCGGCAACTAAGTAAATGGGGCGCCATCACTACTAACTTAGTCATGATTCTGGTGTGGAAAACAAGGGTGAATTCTTTTTTTCTTTTCCTTATATAATTTGGTGTTACCTTTGTGGAATATTATGGCATCTTTTATGGAAAGTTTCTTTTAATTCGAAATGATTTTTTGTACAAAGACGCTACTGGAACAAGTGGAACTAATAAGGGTGGCCGCTCTTTCTAGGACAAGGATGCAAGAGTATAAAAAGTTAACTCCAAACCTATGTGGTATAAGACTTTTGTTTCCTCAAGTTACTCGTTTCGCAAGAATTCTTTCGGATAAAATGAAATTTCTTAAATGTCAGTCTTTTCTAATTTGAAGATATTATAAAGATACTTTCCCTGTCACTTGGGCATCTGCATTGGTGCGTTTAATGGCCCAATTTAAACGCAATTTCTCACATTCAACAAATGCAGTTATCCATTAATGCGTGGGACCATTGTTACCGTTAACACCATTGAACGGTTCTTTTGAGCCTTTTTATTTTTATTTTTTTTTCTGCAACTGCGTTTTTTTCTTTTTTTTATTTATATTTTTTATTTATAATGAGTTTCATATTTATATTTAAATGAATGTGTAGGGATGTGTGTGTGTTTAAATGGAGAGAGAAGACAATGTGGATAAGAGAGTGTAACTTTTTGATTGAATGAATGAGAAAAAAATTAATGGATGTGGATGCCCTTACAACCAAGGTTGTCAAAACCGGACCGGTTATCGAACCGGTCAAGCTACTGGTTCAATGGTTCACTGGTCCGACATTGGGTGAATCGGTTGGACCGTTATTTAATTTATTGATACTTTTAAATATATATATTATTTCATAGATATAGTTAACTTAATTTTTAAGTTCTTTTATTTATTGATATTTTAAATATATAATACTTTATAATAGTTGACTTATTTTTTAAAAAGTTAGTCCCACCATATATAGATTAAGGAATAAAATGATAGTACAAAAATATGGGAAAAAAAAAAATATTTTCTCACACAACCACATTGGGCAATAAAATAATAAGAAATAAAGATGGGATATGAGAAAAGAAATTCCTTCCACGTGCAGGTAAAAGGGAAAAGAAATTCTTTCCACGCGTGGCTTTGGTCCATTACCTTTACAATTGAAAATTTGGAATTCTTACATCTTGTCCCACATCGATAACCATAAAAGGTTAGTTGCTTTATAAAAGTGTTAGAATTTATAGATAAAAATTATTTGACCGGATTGACAAAAAAAAAAAAATGACCAGTTGAACCAACCGGTTTTTGGCTGGTTCGACCAGTTCGACCGGTCATTGACCAGTTTTTGACCGGTTTTGTTGACAGTCGATTTCTTCCATAGAACCGGACCGGTGAACTGGCCGGTTCCCAGTTCAATCCGTTTTTGACAACCTTGCTTACAACCGCCAATATACTCTCTTTGTTGCTATCTCTGACTCTTGCTCTTGCTAAACTCTTTTTCAACTTAAGCTATGTTTGGTAAAACTAGTTGATAAGCTAGCTTATAGCTTAGCAGTAATTTTCAAGCTTATAACTTATAGCTGAATAGCTAGCTTATGTGATAAAAATATTTGGTAAAATTAGCTGATAAGCTAGCTGAAATAAAAATTTCAACGAGCTTATTTGAAAAGCTACCCAAAAAAACTTATGAGATAAGCTCGAGCTTTTTTAAAAAGTTCGTCCTACCAAACGAAACTTATTAAATGCAGGAAGCTTATAAGCTAACCAAATAAGTTATAAGCTAGTTTATTGGTCTACCAAACATAGCCTTAGTGTTTATTCATCCAATCCGCTCTTATCTTATTGTATCTTGGTGATAATGAGATTGTGAGTGTGCTAGGGGTCTTCATCGTGTCTGCCGAGTTAGTCTTTGTGAGAGGGGATTTTAGGTGTTTCGTGTACGGGCTGTTTTCGGGCCGAGTTTTCTGCGACGACCGGTGGTGTTACCGCTGGGATTTCAGCGTCAGGGTTATTGTGGGTACGGGTCCAAATAATCGGTTCTTTGGTAACTCATTTGCGCCATTGACAAAAGGGGACTAAGCCTGATCAATTTCGACCTATCTTCGTGGCATTCGGGCCCTCATACGTGAACACGAAAAGGGTGTATTCGTTCCTATTGATTTCTTATTTACTTTTCAGCTTTGTCAATTTATTTATATTAATAGGTTGTTGGTATTTGATTATTTATTGGTATTTTTTGGTTTTAGCTTGAAGCGGAGATACCGGGACAATTTCGGGAGTGATCGGGTGTTGTATGGGACACACTAGGTGCTTTTTTGGGACCGATCAGCGGCTGCTCGGGACCAATAAGGGCTAGCCCAGGCCCGACAAGACGAGTCAGGTGACCACTCAACAACACGAAACATATTTTGGATTTAATTGATATGGATTTGATGGGTCCATATCAGATTGAGAACTACAATGGTAAGAAATATATTCTTGTGTGTAGATTATTTCTCTCGATAAACTTGGGTAGACTTCTTAAGAGAAATATCTGATGCATTAGAATCTTTTCAAAAACTTGCCTTGAAACATGAGAATAAGAAAAAAAACTGGAGTTGTTTCCATTAGGAGTGATCATGGGAAGAATTTGAGAATATTGGTTTTGATAGTTTTTGTGACTCACGAGGAATATCTCATCAATTTTCTTCTCCCATTAATCCACAACAAAATAGAGTTGTCGAAAGAAAGAACATAACCTAGCACGAGATGACAAGAATATGCTTGTGTCACAAGGAATGTCCTTAAGATGGTGGGCTGAGGTTGTTAACACCATATACTACATCATCAGCCGTGTCTACTGCTAAAAAGGTATAGGCGTGACTTTCTATGAAATTTGGAAAGGTAAGTCTCCCAATGTGAAATACTTTCACATGTTCGGATTTCGTTGTTACATTTACAATGATAGGGAACATATAGGTAAATTTGAGTCTAAAGGCGACGTTGGTCCATTTTTTTGGTATGCAACAAATAGTCGTGCTTATAGAATCTATAATTTGGGTACTGAGAGTGTCATGGAACCAATCAATGTTCTCTTTGATGGCCTATCTGTCGATGTTCTTACATCTGATGTTTCTAATTTAGATGGTTCTGTGAGTGATAAGCTTGAAAATCCTAAGAATAAGTCCGCCTTGAATGAAGTGAAAAATGAGTTGTCTGAATGTGTTCCAACATCGACTGGAAATTTGATTGAATTGAGGCATGATCACACGCAACAATTAAAAAATATCGTCCTAAGAATTTAATAATTTGTGAAAGTGTTGAATGTAACACGAGGGGTGTTAAGCCCGATTTTTGAAAGATGGTTGGGTTGTGTCACTATGCGTGTTATATTTCAAAAATAGAATCTAGAATGCAAAAAATGCTTTAACTGGTGACTTTTTAATATTTAGTCATGTCATCTGTCACGCAAGAGGTAAATGGACTAACTATAATATTATTAAAACATTTGAAGTTTCGGCAACAATTGTCCTACTTTTGATTGATTTTTAAAAGATATGAGACTTATTTTAAGAAACACCATTGCAATGAGACCAAAAGTGGATAATTCGAAAGATACGAGACTAGTTTTGATATTTTTTCTTAATTTTTGTTGGTTTTTATAAAATATTTGATATAGAAAAATAAAATTACCTAAATATTAAAGGAGAGTTTTGGCTTTTATGGAATATTTGATATGAAAATTAAAATTAACTAAATTATTTGAAGCGAGTTTTGTATAGGGGATACATAGTGTTGCTTCAATTACAAAATGAAAATGCAATGCATATAAAGAGATGTTGTAAAATTTTCCATATCATCACACACTCGGAGGAATGGGTCGAAGACTTGTGGTTAAGAGATACCACTTATAATACTTTTGGAGTCCGTCAAAACATTCTAAAGATTGAATCTCAAATCCATCCAATACACAAACTGTGACGAATAGTTGAAGTTTCTGCAAATAAAAGAGAGAATAAAACCTTCATTTAAGTAGCATAATCTTTCAAGCATATACTTTTAGAATCTCGAATCCAACCGCTTAGACTATTTTTCGTATTATGAACAGCTGTACCGCAAGGGAGTGTTCATCCATTATTTAAAGTTCCTATGTCCTACAAACTTGGTTATAAACTACATTAGGTCTTGTGTTAGGCTAACCTAATCATTAGACAGACATACTCTTATTATAAATATGTGCTTTTACAGAAAGTTTATGGAGCCATCGGATGACTGGCTTATGGAGTCATCCATATTTTTATATATGATTATTGACACGTGTCCAATGTGTATTTATTGCAGGACACGTGTCAATACACCATTTGTAGAAAATTATGAATGACTCCATAAGTTGAGCCATTCAATTGACTCCATAACAAAATGTATACTTTTATTAGAAAATTTCATTATTTGATAAACATCATAAACAACAAAAGTATAACGAAGTATAAATATACACATTTGTTTATGTGTGCATTTCTGGTATTCTTTCTGACGTGGCCTCCCTATTACCACCATTGTTAACTAATCATACACACTTGCCTTTGTTGGCCATTGTGTTGTTCACCGGCCACCGGTAGTCAACAACATATCAGAGCACCGGAATGGAGCTCCATCTCATCTCTACTCCGTTATTCCCCAAGTCCAAGAGCAGCTTTTTAGTCGAATTCCCGTCCATCTCGACAAAATCCTTTGGGAATCTACTCCGCAGGACCAACAGAAGGCTGAAAATATCGTCATCTTCGTCGTCGATGACGTTGGATCAACCTGGCGGGAAGATGGTGGTTGAGCTGGTTGGCGCTTTCACGGAGTTGACGGAGAGAATGATGAGCCCCAGCACGAGCTCCTCGCGTTTGCTGTTCAAGGCACTCAAGCTCTCTATCCCCATCCTCCACACCCTTCCACTTCTTCCCGACGGCCGCTCCCCTCTCTCTAAGGCCCTCTCCCTCGCCCTATTTCTCGCCGATCTTCAGGTATTCAACCTCAATTTAGCTAGACTGCTAGTTTCTCATCCTAATTTTGTGATTCTGGTTATAAAATCGGGGGAAATTAGGATGATACAACTCAATTGTCATCACTCGATTACCACATACCAGGTCGCCTTACTTTCCTGAATTTTCCGTCGTGATGAAAATTTCAGACAAAATTAATCTGCAACCGATTCATATCTGAATCTGACTAACGCTAACTGCCGGATGGGTGCAGATGGACGCAGAGGTCATATCCGCCGGACTACTGAGGGAAGCCGTGGAAGGAGGTGGAGTTTCCATGCGCCAGGTCCGGGACCGCGTGGGCCCCTCCACTGCCCACCTCCTCCACGAGAGCATGCGCCTGAGAACCATCTCTTCCAGGGTTGAGCTCCTAGACGACGACACTTCGTCCGCCCTCCGAAGATTCTGCATCACCTATTACGACTCGCGGGCCATCATCCTCCACCTCGCCCTAAAGCTCGACTCTATGCGCCACCTGGACCACCGGCCGAGGTACGAGCAGCAAACCCTCTCCCTGGAAGTCATGAAGATACACGCTCCCCTGGCCCATGCGCTCGGGGCACGACTCCTCTCCCTTGAGCTCGAAGACCTATCATTCCACTACTTATTCCCTTACTCGTATCTCTACGTGGACGCATGGCTGAGGTCCAGATGGGAGACCACAACCGAAGGCAAGCCCCTGTTAGACGTGTACAAGGAGCAGCTGCTTCGGGTCCTGACATCTGACTTAATTTTAAAGGAGATGGTTGGGGATATCTCGGTCGAAGGTCGGTATAAGAGCCGATATAGTACCATGAAGAAGCTGTTGAGAGACGGGCGTGCGCCCAATGAGGTGAACGACATCTTGGGGCTGAGAGTGGTGTTGAGCCCTGGGCCGAGTGGTAATTTGCTGTCTATAGGGGAAAAGGCGTGCTACAGGGCTCGTGAGGTGGTTAGATCGTTGTGGAGGGAGGTGGTGGAAAGGTCGAAAGACTATATCGTGAAGCCCAAGGCTAATGGGTACAAGAGTTTGCATATGGCTGTTGATGTCAGTGAAAATGGCAGGACGAGGCCATTGATGGAGATTCAGATACGGACAGCGGAGATGGATATGCTGGCGGCTGGCGGGACCGCTTCGCATGCGCTGTACAAAGGCGGTCTCACCAATCCAGAAGAGGTTTTTTTTTTTTTTTTTTTTTTTGTNTTTTTGATATCTGCCCTCTTGTCGTCAAATTTCATTCATGTAACTGGTAGTTGGGGTTTCAAAGTGGACGCGCACTGAAAGTTCTGTAAATTGATATCTTTTGCTGTGACTCAAATTGACTCAGGCAAAGCGGCTCAAAGCTATCATGATGGCTGCAGCTGAACTAGCGGCATCACGCCTGAAAGATTTTCCATCCACTAACCACATGGGTCTAGAAAGTAATCACAGGAATCGAGTGTTCCGGTTGCTGGACAAGAATGGAGATGGTAAGATCAGCATTGAGGAACTTATGGAAGTGATGGAGGAGCTTGGTGCTAAGGGGGAGGATGCTCAGGAGATGATGCGAGTTCTTGATTCAAATAGTGATGGTTCTCTGAGCTCAGATGAATTTGATTCATTCCAGAAGCAGGTGGGTAATATACTATATAGTGACGTAGTGTCAACGTTAATTACTAGTAAGTTAACTTTTGACAACCTTCCGCCAGGCGGAGGCTTTCCGGTTCTTTTTCAGTTTAGAATTGTTATTTTTTTATCTTTCAGTTTTTTTTTTTCAGTTTAGAATTGTTATTTTTTTATCTTTCAGTTTTTTCGTTTCTTCTAGTTTTTCATAGAAATTTTCATTATTTTTTGGTCCACTTTTTAGGGTTCTTTCTTAGTGGTTTTAGTCAATTTTCTTTAAATAGGTTAAAATTTTGACTTCACTTCGCTTCTCTTGGCACAAAAAAGCCTATTCTGAAAGCCGTCTTTCAATGCTTGCTTTGTTAGTTGAAAAATCTCCGTCTAGTTACAGTCAACACAGTAGCTGTAACGTGAGCAGCGCTTCGCTCCCTTTGCCACGTGAAGAAGACTAGGTTTATCTCAGATGCGGGATGACCAATGTCACAATTGGAATTAGGAAAGGAAGCTGTGGCACTTCTTTACTTTCTTGTTGGTATTTTTTGATATCTTTATTTAATTCCAAATTTCAGTCTTAGACTGCCTAACGATTCAATATCTGTTGGCCCAGGAGTGTGCCTCCTTAACGGCTGGTGGAATGAGTGAATGTCATGGCACCAAAATGTTTGAGAACAACTTTACTACTCTTAATTTAGAACAACCTTTGTATAGAATGAATTGTTGCTTTCATTTATCAAAAGGAAAAGAATGAAAACTGTTGTGAAAATTGATTCTCATGGTAGGTAATTTTCCCACACTCATGTTCTACAAGTAGCCATCTTGTAGTAACTAAGAACGAGTAGAATATACTCTCAAAAACAAAATGAGAAGGTTATCAAATATGAAGCTGCCTCGTACTTCCACCTTTTTTATGTCTATCTTGAGCTGCATGACTGGTTTAGTTTAAGACTATTCTTCCACACCATTAGATTTTCCCCTTTCTTCTTTAAATGATACCATTGTTTGCTCCGTAGGTTGAATTCATGCGAAATCTAGAATACAGAGACATTCAATGCAAGGCTCTATTGAATGATAAGCTTGAAGTGGAAGATGGCAGTGGAAAGATTCAAGTTTATACAGAAAATAACTTGGAGACAGGCTTCCATTAAATTTGTTGGTATACTATCAGGTGAAGATTTGGTAAGCAATAGGATGATTTTGATTCAGTTGTGGAGGTATTATCATTGGAGCTCAATTTGTTGCCCATATCTTCAGAGCCCATGAATTCCATGGAATCATGTAGTCTGTATTGTGGTTTGTACACTGTGAATAGATTATCTGCATACCACACTCAGCGGTTAACTTGAGAAATGTATATTTTCCTATCATTCCTTGACAGCCGCGTGTTCTTCTAATAAAGACTGCATAGGTGTAAAGTGTGTTTTTAAGTTGAAACTAAGGAAAAGTAATAGTGGAAGAAGAAAAAGTTCTGTAATATCCGTCCTATTGCTGAATAAAGCAAAAGGGCATTATGAGCTTAATTTTAGATCCATTGTATTATATAATTTGCTTTAGTTACTTTCATCTTGTAACTCATATTTCCCTTATTTCTTGCGACTGGATATATTCGTTTTCTTTACGAGAATATCGATATTTTCTTCATTGCAAAAGTTCTGTTTGACCTTCAACCATTGATGTAGTTTCTTTTATTGATCTGGGGTGGCAACATCCTTGCTACAAATATCCTTGTGAACAACACAACTCACAAATAAATAAACCAAAGAAGAAAAAACAAAAGAAAGGAAACTCAGACAATTCAAAGTGCCAAAGATTTGAATTGACAATGTAACTATCATCAACAGTGCCAGCTCTCCAGAACAATCAACAAAACAAATTCTGAACGCCAGTTTCCTCCTAACACCTGAATCCAACTCATCTACACCCGAGAACAACACTTCCTTTTCTCTTCATGTCCTAACGAACTACCAAAATAAATTACAAACAAAAAAAAAAAAAAACGCATCGAGCTCACCACTCATCCCACTTGTTCATGAAGTCGTTCCACATAGCTGCCGCAATCGAGTCCCTATGCGAAGCTGCCACCTGTTCATGAATCGAGAAGCCCGACTGATGCAAATCGTCCGCCAGCTCATCCACAACTCCCGCAGCATCCTCCACTTCACCAATACCCTCGACACTACTGAAAAGCCAATCGTCCCTCTCTTCTCGCCGAATATGGTTGTGAAGGACACACGCAGCTATCACAATGTCCCGCTGCGTGTGAAATGCATACTGAGGGGGACGTTTAAGAATCGGGAACCTCTCCTTCAAGAGATTAAAGGACTTGCGAATGGCAATGCTGAGAGACGAGTGGCGGTGGTTGAAAAGCTCCTTAGCGTTCCTCGGCAGGAGATTGGCGCCTCGGTACTCGTTCGGGTGGTACCGAACCCCATCGTAAGGTGCAATGAACCCATCCATGTTGTCGTACCCCAAATCCACGAGGTAATATTTGCCTGCGCTAGTTTTAATTTATATGATGTGGATAAATGCATCCTAGTGAGAATGAATCGTGATGATTTGTTAGGGCGTGCTTGTTTACAAATAAATCCGCTCAAAATGAGTTTTTTCAATTAACCAGGATTAATTTTGATAAAAGTTGGATGGTTGGTTAGTAGGATTCTGATGTTATAATAAAATAATTAAAGTTGATTCGATGTGAAAGTAGGAGAGAAATGATGTTAAGTGATAGTCAGTTAAAAAATTATGTGAGTGGATGCATAATGAAATTAAAACTGATGTGATGTATAAGAATGATTGGTTTGTATTATTTAATTATATAGATAATATTGAGGATAGTAGGGTTGGGTTAAAACTTAGAATTGAGTTAGATTTTGGTATGAATTGAATGAGAACGAATTATTTTGTAAACGAACATGCTTTTAATGAACAGTTCCTTTATTGGTTTCGCAATCACGATTCGTTTGTTTTTTTCGCGTTATCTTTCCGGTTTGTTCATATTTAATATTTTTCAAGTAACTAGTTACTGAGTACCAAGTACAAAAATAACATTTATCACTTAAAATAGGGGTAAAGTGGTCTATCTATGAGGTCTCTTAATTTGAAAGGGAAGTTTGTAAGATGTGATGGGGAATGTGTGTATGAATGTATATAATAAGAAAAGTAAGACATGGGAAGAAAGGGAAGTCAAACCTTGGGGAACTTGAGGGAAGTTCTGATCTGGATCGCTTAGAACGGCTCTTAACACGCGTGAATCCGAAGCCGAGCCTTCCCACCCAGGATAGACGAATATGAACTGGAGATCAAAAGTGCAAGCTGCCAACACATTTTGCGATAAAACCCCTTTCCTGTTGCGAAATCTAGCTTGATCTTTTGCAGGAACGTGGGCCGGGATATGCATGCCGTCTATTGCTCCAATACAGTCCTAGAAAACAGAAACAGAAGAATGCAGCAGATTTAAGGGAGGCTGGGATGCCCAAAAGCTGCATTTTATTTAGAGAGAGAGAGAGAGAAGAAAAAAAAATGAAAATCTATAAACATAGTCTAACTTTCGAAAAA
>BKCP01007959.1:957408-989522 GCA_008636005.1 Striga asiatica | reverse complement strand
TGGACAGATTGGGTAGGGAAGGATACTCAGGTCAGTTTTTTTTTATAACTTGTCAATTTCCTCGTAGGATCCATAAAATTATGGCATTACTTAGCATATTGTGATTTCGAATTGTGTAGCTTAGCCCATTACCAGAGTTCTGCATGTGTTGATCAATGCAGCAATGGATCTTATGTGTTGATCAATGCAGCAATGGATCTTATGTGTTGATCAATGCCGCAATGGATCTTATCTGTTGATTAGTATGATTTCGAATTGTGTAGCTTAGCCCATTACCAGATTTC
This sequence comes from Striga asiatica, assembly GCA_008636005.1. Lineage (NCBI taxonomy): Eukaryota > Viridiplantae > Streptophyta > Magnoliopsida > Lamiales > Orobanchaceae > Striga > Striga asiatica. The sequence goes on along the minus strand of BKCP01007959.1, from coordinate 989,238 downwards.
TGCATGTGTTGATCAATGCAACAATGGATCTTATGTGTTGATCAATGCAGCAATGGATCTTGTGTTGATCAAGCCTAGAAAATATTAAATATAAACACATCCAGGATCTTATGCATTGCAGCAATGGGTCTTAGAAAAGAGAAAAATAATTTCCAATACCAAGTAAAATTAATCTCAATCGTTGAGTTCTACTTGTAAGAAAAAATGGTTTTGTACCCATTCTACGGTTCTACTTTTTGTAAGTGGAAGGCTTAGAATAAAATTTCAAAGCATTTTAGTTGAATGGGAAATTAATGCTATAGTTGAAATGTGGCGGAGTTTGAGTTTATGTAACTCAAAATAGAGTTTAAATAACTCAAAGATTATTGGATTCGCAAACATTTTGTATTTGACAAATATTTGGACAAGCTAATGAGTTATAATCATGTGCTATCATGCATATTAGGAAAAAACAGAACAATATTCTTAGTTCGGACGAGCGCGTATGGGCGTGATAAGCACACGGCCCAGACGCATTTGCTCATGCCTACCCAGTTTTGGACAACCAGGCAAGCCCCAAAATGTCTTTTGATGTCATGAACCCTCTGCATATGTCTAAGAACTTCTATAAATACTCATGAAGTGAAATCATTCAAAAAATAAGATTTTAAAAGCCATTTTGCATTATTTACAAAGTTCATAAAACATCTTGTGTTCATATCTATCTATTTTGAGAGTTCCGAAACTTGGGTATTTATTTGCTGAAGCTTTTGTGTACTTGTGTTACCCGTATACACCAATGAAAAGCCATTGTATCTTGAAGGCATTAGTCGTGAACCGTGGTAACATACAAGTATATTTTGTCTTAAGGAGAACATAATCATATGTGCTTCTATTTTGTCTCTTTGATCGTTTTTGCTTGTGTTTTCTGAGCGATTTTATTGGCATTCACAAACCACACAAATAACACTAGTCTCCCCCACTCTGTTGTATGAGACGGCATTTCAGTTCATAAAATATGTTGTGTTTGAGACGCTTTATAACTATGATTTTCACTATATGTAATGTTGTATATCTTTAGTGAGCAACTAGTGCGTGGCCCGTGCGATGCACGGGAAAACAATATTTTGATTGTATTATAAATTAAATAAATAAATAACATTAATCATCATTTACTCATTATTTTTAAATTAAATCGGGTTGGACACAGTCCGACCGGATGGACCGAGAACCGGTGTATAACTAGTCTAGTGCGCTTGAATAAAATATTTGCTATCGAATCCATCAACACCAGTCTGTTGGACTGGTAGGATCGATCTAAACAAATTTTGTTACATTAAAAATTATTTTAAATAAAATTACATATTTAAATAAAATAGAGATTTATAAATTGTTTATCAATTAGTTTAAACATTTGAATTTATAAATTTTTTAGATATTTAAGTAACACTTTTTATTGAAATTTATTACAAAAAGTACTATATATATAAAACATTATGTATTAAAATCTGAACAACTACAAATGATTTAATAAAATAACTTGATCGTTTCGATGACGGTCCGGTTTTGAAAACCTTATATTTACCATACATTAATAAAATAATTATTTTGTTCACATAAATAATAATATATGATATATAAATATTCATAAATCATTAATCATGTTGCCATAAAAGTATTGTTAATATGATTATTTGAAGTTTGGACTACATCACATTCACGTAATAAAGTATTTTCAATATTCAAATTTATATTTAGGTTCAATAATCGATTTGGTCTTGTCAAACTGATACATAACTTAGTTACCTGGGACCAATCAAGTCGTGTCAACTTTTTTTTACTATTTTAAATATCACCTAAAAGTAATTCAATCAACGTGGACAGTATCCTAATTCAATCACCCGATTGATCCAAAGTAATTTTCTTATTTTCTTTAAATATAATATTTAATTTTATGAAATAAAAAATTTATGATTCATATGTCTACACCAAATGATAGTATATTAAGATTATAAATTATATATCTAATGATGAATTATTTATTTTTATTTTATGTATATTAATAAAAAATAAATATAGTAATTCAAAAAAAAATCAAGATTAATTGATTGAGTATGCAATTTAAATAATATTTTTAGCGTTCAATATATATATATATATATATATATATATATATATTTTTAATAATAAAAATAATTTTATTATTAAAAGTCAAAAAGAAAAGATGCCATAAAGATTACAACTTTGAAAAGTTTGTAACCATTAATTTAGGAACCATCCGATTTTAAATGATTTATAATTTTTGAAACAGGATACGTGCATCTAAAACCCATTAATTTAAGAATCATCCAATTTTGATAATGATATAAAATTAAAATGTAAAATAAAAAATTGCTGAAAATAGTATATAATAAATGCGGTTTGACTTTTCCTTACTACTATTTATAGTAAATGTTAATTCTTATTATATATAGATAGATGAAATTTCATCCTGTTGGGGTTGCTTGACTTTGTCATGCACAACGCTTGCTTGAGTTTGTTATTCAGTACGAGTACTTATTGATACTTTTATTATTTTCAAACTGATTAGCAGTATGTGTCGAATTGTTCAGACAAGCATAAAGAGGGTTGATACTCGTTGGTTGGAGCCTTTTTGTTAGATGACAAGTAATTAAGCTATGTTTGGTAAGCCAAATAAGCTAGCTTATCGCTTATTTGGTTAGTTTATAAGCTTTCTGTATTCAAATAAGCCTCGTTTGGTAGGACGGTCTTTTTTAAAAAGCTCAAACTTATATCATAAGCTACTTTAGGTAGCTTTTCAAATAAGCTAGTTGAATTTTTATTTCAGCTAGCTTATCAGCTAATTTTACCAAACACTTTTATCATATAAGCTAGCTTTTAAGCTATAAGCTAAACTCAAAAATTTATATATAAGTTATAAGCTAGCTTATCAGTTATCAGCTAATTTTACCAAACATAACCTTAAATTGCTTCAATATATTACTCAATTACTGTTGTGTATTCAATAAGAAAAAATGGATGTATTTAAGCACAATGGTTACAAAGCTCAATTGTATTTGGTTTAAATGTTTGAGAAAATTATCCCACACAATAGGATGAACTTTATTTACACACATACTAGCTCTAACTTTAATTTTCAAAAATACCAACACTCCTTAAAATATACAAAATAGTCATCCCTTTTTTGGAAGTTATGAATTGTCATTTATTGTGCTTTAATATGGTAAATTGGTAGTTTCATGTAGAGCTGTACACGAACTGAACGTTCACGAACAAAAGCTCGTTCGAGCTCGTTCGTGTTCGACGAAAGCTCATTCGTTTGTTCATCGAGCCGAGTTCGAACAAAAAATTAGGCTAGTTTGATAATCGAATGAACATGAACTCGTTCGCGAACATTAATTTAATATAATTTTATTTTATTTTTTTTACATATTTACATAATATTTTTAATAAAAAATCTAAAATATAAAAATATTTATATTTTATTATTTTATTTTCGAGTTCGAACGAACAAATTTCAAGTTAATCAAACATATTTAATAAGTTTATATATTAAATTATTCGAACGCGAACGAACTCGAACTTTAACGAACAACTAAACGAACGAACACGAACACTGTTCGAACATAAACGAACACGAGCTCGAACAGCCCAAGCTCGATTCGGTTCGGTTCGTTTACAACACTAGTTTCATGAGCCATGGCCAATTTTATTGGGACACAAAACTTTTTCGGAAGCAATCCTTGCACCTCTTTTTTTCTTCACTTTTTTCTCCCATTCAGTTTCTTACGAAAATCTGTTGAATAATTCAAAATTGCACCCAAACTCTAGTTTTGTACGTATTTTGTTTGAACATATTTCTCATCTTGGGTCTCTTTTGTTTTTCTTCTTCATTGTCATACACATAGACCCACCAATCAGTTTATGTGTTAAGGTAAAATAATTGATGAGCGTCGTTGATGGTTTAGGTTAGCACCATTTCTAGCGACTTAAATGGACGATCGACGATTGAGTGGCAACGATCAGATGCGGTGCAATGGCTAATTCTGATTGGTATGCGATGACTTAAATGGTCAATCGGGGGTTTAAATGCAGGTTCTACCTCGTAACGTCGATGCTTATTTTCGACTAAAGATAATAATGGAGTGTCAGTTCGAATATAGTCAAGGGTCTATCAAGAGAGTCGCCGGTGTTGTTAGTCTGGGCAACGTTATTTTTTAGAATGGATGAGATACCTTCTTCCACGATAATGGCGTGGAAGAAGGGGACACCATTGTCTTCAAACGTATCGGTGTCGACATGTGTTAAGTTGATTTTTCTTATAGGGGCAGATGTGAAACATCCTTTCCTTTTGTGGGAGATCGACAAGCTTATGCTGGTCCACAAGATTTTAGGAATTAAATTTTTTTATATGTACTATTTTTTTTGTAATATTTTTAAATATTATGAAATATAAATATTTGTTTTTATTTTGGACTTGTAATTTATTTTATGGCAACTCCATCTTGAATATATTTGTTTACTCACATAACATAATTTTTTTTTAAAATTATTTTGATTTTTTTAAATATCACAGGTTCATTCGCATACGAAAAACAATTATTTACAATATCTCTGCATATTTGTTGCCTATATGTCGCATAGTTTATCAATAATATAAATGCACTTGCTCAATTATCTTCGTTTGTTTGTCGCATAATTTATCCCATAATGAGGTCACACTTGCTTGATTATCTTCGATTTTTTTGTATTAAATAATAACGATGCGAAAAATATGCGTCAAAATAGTTGTCGAGTAATAAATGTAGATTCCGAATTTACCAAAATAAATTAATCTGTAACTAGTTATGCATATAATGCTTTGTCTAACAATCGCATTGATGTGCGAATTGTCCTGAACTGGGCTGAAACGCGAGCTCGCGAACAGCCACCAGCTTGAAGCTTCGATAACCAGCAAGACGTCGGATAGGAGTCTCAGTGGAAAACCTCCGACGCTCAAGTCAATATATTGATCTTGAGAAAACTAATAGTATGTAAGTTCAGTGTGCCTATACGCGATGTGTAAAGTAAAAGAATCTGGTTACCTTTATACATTTAGGATAGCTTGATGCTCAAGAGAATCCTTGTTAAAAAAGAGATCCTCTCGTATATGCTTTTGTAACTTACCACGTCTCCGGGATCTGAGACTCCTTAGCAAGATACACTTTCCACCCATAAAGGACATTTTCCCCTCTTACCCCCCAACTCTTAGGCGACCTCCAGCTATACGACCTGCGGGTCATGAGGTCCCTTCAAACCGACCCGAACCGAGTTAACCACTATGGTCAGCTCGTCAAGCTATTCAGGGTACTATATCATCTAGCCTCCACATTCTTGGACGAGCTACCTTGACTTATGAAAGAATTATCTGTTCACGCCTAGCCGACGTGCAAGACTTTAATGCCTTAAATTATGCGACCTCGATAATTGCACCTTGTTAGAAACGTCTCTTCAGAAACCCTGGCACACTGCTTTTTATCTGGACCGTGGATCTTTTTCAAATGATTAAGTTGTTTATATAGACACACGTTCAAGCCTTAAGATTAATAGAGTGGTTTGTAAATTAAGGGACCGTATCACCATTGAGTTCTACACTAAAGGTTTGTTTGCTTTGTCCATGTAAACGTACTTCATATTTTCAGTTCGTTCTTCGATGCAGTCTAGGAGTTATCGTAAGGATCGTAAATTCAATTTATGTCAACATATGAAGACCTATAGGGTCACATAATATGCAATTAGTTTATCAACTAAGAGTGAATCGAGATTGTTACATTTTTAATTAGGTTGGAATATTTATTTATGAGTAATGAGATTATTTTCTATTTGATAGAGAATATTTAATTAAGTTAAAATAGATTTGTACTTAATTAAATTATTAATTGGATTAGGTCCAACTACCTATTGGGCTATAGGGTCTCTAAAGGCCCACATATTTAGGTTTGACCTAATTATCTCTTTGTAGTCTTTGGATCGTAATAACACAAGATATAGACAAAACACTCTCTAGCTTTCTGAACTGAGGATTCCTAGATTCTTTACCGGAATGAATTCATTGGTGTTGGATTGTGTACCGAGAAACTTATTGCATGGATACCATAGTTAAGGGCAAACTTAGGAATAACTGTTTGTTTTTCGTTGATTATTCACGGGATCTAGGGTCACATCGAATAGCCATTGCCGGATTTTTGTTGTTGATAAGATTTTTTTTTAAATTCCGTAGCGTGTGTGCTGGGTTCGCATGTCTAAAATCCAACACTGATATCAGAGCTTCGAGTCAGTGTTTATAGCTATTTAATTTAAATTAGATTTATATGAATTGAAAATCTACAATTTATGTTTTAATTAAATTTACTTTAATGATAATTAAATTAAATTAAGGTTTTGTTCGTTTTGTAACTGTAATCAATTCTGCGAATTGAACCCTTCTCGTCCGTCCCTGATCTCCAGCCCTCGACCATTACGCTGCTACCGGCGACTGTCGCCATTCAGGCTGGCCGCCTGGGCTCGCGCGGCCAAGTATCGCTGTCGCTGGACGACGACCCTCGTCGTGCGGCGAATCGTCGGATGCTGCAGCCGTCGACGGCCTTCATCGTGTGACCTTGATGGCTTCTCACTCTTGGAAGCGAGCAGCAGTGGATCGCGGGGTAAGTCGAGTTCAAAGGGCAAAAACGTGGGCGAAGTTTGGGTCCGTTGGTACCCGACCCAACCAGTCCCATTGTCATTCTTAGTGAAATTATGTATTTTTGACTTTGTGCTTTGGTTTGTTGGAAATAAAATCGTTTTACTGTTTGGTTAAAAAAAAATAAAGTTCAAGCACTTTTACTTTCATTCTTACTTAAGTAGGTGGACAACTTTTTTAATAGTTAAGTTTGTACTTTGAAATGGAAGACGTGGTATACTAATTATCATTGATACAATGGAAGGTTAGGATTAGTTTAAATTTACCAACTGCACAAAATTTTCAAAATGAAGAGGATTTGTGTCCCTTTTAACAATTGACAGAAAAATAAAAGAAGTGTAAAACCATCCATTTCCATCCTCATGTTTGAGTTTGACGGATTACAAGTCAAGACAAACCGCGAACGGAATTTTATAATAAATCAATCGTGAACAGTTTAAAGATGTGTCAATAGCTGTAATGCAAACATCAATAAAAGAAGGTGAACGATAAATCTCATCGTGGTCAAAAAATAATATGTAAAAGAAATTAGTTTAATTAATGAATTAATATACAATGGTAACATATGTTAGATGACCAGAAATTCAATATTCAAAATTTTTTAATCTTTGTAATACTTGTTGAGTACATTACCTAATCTAATAATGTCATAATTGAGCTTGCCATTGTTCCGATTATGATATGTAAAAAGCTACTTTTCTTTTTCCACGAGAAATATATCCTCAAAATGCTTTACAAGAAAATAAATAGAAATAAAAGTATTTTTTAGGTGAGTTACGCAATTAAATTTGTGGTCACAAATTGTGCTCTTTTCTCGACAAGATGTCCAATCAATGTTTTTCAATTGTTGCAATTTTGAGCATATATAGTTCAATTTGCGAAAATGAAAATGTTTGTGCATTAAATTGCCACCTCAAAAGTGATGATTAAATCGTAAAAAGAAAAAAAAAATAATTTTGAAGCTTTATCTTTTGAAAATAAATTTAATTTTACTTATTTTGGAGTAGAATTGATGGGGGAGAGATTGTTGGCACTAACACATATATTATGCTCTAATAACTAATACGTACTCCGTGTGATGTACGTGACAGAAATATTAAATGAGTTATTTTACAGGTTTTGTCCGTTTAATTATATAAAGCAATAGGGTTATCATCTATTTTCTTCTTCTTTCAATCAGTGATAAGTGTAATACACAATAAGGTTACAATCTATTTTGCACCACTTTTAATCAACGTTGTTTTTTTAGTCAAAACATTAAATATGAGCATGTTAGGACTAGTTTGTAAATTAATTAATATATTATCTACGCATTTATACTAATATAAAATTGATTTTAATATATATATTTATTCCTTGATATAAGAGAGAATAACATTTTACTTATCCTTGTTCACTATATAATACTTAATTATTATTTTATTATAAACTTTGTTGTCATATAATGTCATTATTATTTATAAAGTTATAGAAGTTGTACGTCTTCTTTTTCTTTTTATTTTAGTATTATTTATTTATGTAATCAATTTAAAATATGTAAATAAATTTAAAATTAAATAGTTTATAAATATTTTATAAAATATACACATGTTTTATTAGAATTTAATACTAATTAAACAACTTTGATTTAGAAAATGCCAAAAATTCAATCCCTTCTATGATCAAGATTTTTCTAATTCACATTATAAGGATTTATATTTTATTTAGCATACTCTGTAATTAAAATATATTTTACAAGAATTTAATTATAGAAATAAATCAAAATAAAAAAATGAAAAAAAATAATAATCATGGGTGCCAATAAAATACAAATAAATTCTAAAAAATAGTTAATATATTTTAATTTTAATTTTTTACCATTAGTATTGTATCTGATCATTATCTATTAAATGGTAAATTATATTAATTTGAAGAACAATTTATTTTTACATTTAACAAAATAAAGGTAAAGAAAAAAATATATTGGCAAAGATGAATTCACCAACTTGATTTTGTCTGATTACTTAGAAAAAAAAATTCTACCTAACCTGTTACGATTTTTCATAAATATTTTTGGATAAAAAGTGAATATTTGTGAAAAAAAATTAATATTATGGTTAGAACTTAAAATATGGTGTAATATTTATCTTGACCAAAATATTATCAATATAGATCATGAAAATCAATCTTGTAATTTATTATAATGAATATCAATGAAAGTATTACAAATATTAATAAAATAATATTTATCTTGACCAAATTATTATCAACATGAATCACGAAAAATCAATCTTGTAATTTATTATAATAAATATTAATGAAAATATTGCAGATATTAATAAAATTATTTAAGTAATTTTTTGATCATATTTTATCTGAAAACGTGTATATGGAAGCATTTAATGCATATATTTAAAAAGTTTTCAGAAATGGTATGTATTAAATGTTTCTTAAGTTTTTGCCACTATTTTTAGTAAATGATAATTCTTATTATATATATACTAGTACGTAGCCCGTGCGATACGGGAAAATAATATTACGATTGTATTATAAATTAAATATATAAATATTATTAATCATGATTTACCCATTGTTTTTAAATTGGACCAGACCGGATAATACTCTGACCGGATGGGTAGGGAATTGGTTTATTGACCAGTCCGGTTCGCTTGAATAAAATGTTTGCTAGCAAACCGGTCAACACCAGTCCATTGAAAATATCGATATTTTTTAAATAAATTTTGTTACATTTAAAATTATTTTTAGTATAAATAAAAATATATATTGAAATATTGAAAACTTAGTTATAAATTAAATCATTTATCATTTAGTTTAAACATTGAAAACTTTTAAATTGTTTAGAAATTTAATTAAAATTTTGTATATATATTGAAACATTGAAAACTTAGTTACCTCCCATGAAAAGATACATAATTTTCTTCTCATATTTATGATATATGTACATATTGAAACATATTTATCTTCATAGGAATGAGATTTTTATGCATACACGTTTCATATGTTTGGGAATCTTAAGATCGTTTAGATTCTCTTAAAAAAATCTATCTATATTTGTATTTCTAAACTCTTTTTGGATTAAAAGTAATGGCGCCATTTGACATGTTTGCAATTTTACAGATTAATCACAATGTCGCCATTATGATTTTTTTGTTTTGTTATGTTTTTATTATAGTTACAAAAGTTCATTAATTATCATGATTTTTATTATGATTTTATGGGGTTTTTTGACTAAACCAATGTTATGGGATAAAACAAATCTATACTTATCTTTGACTTTTCCAGCAAAGGTAAAAAAATTGGTTCTGATTTTTATCCCATAACAAATCTTTAATGTCAAGCCTATAAATACCAAAACAAATCTGTAATTAATGTCATTCTATTTTCCAGCCAGCATTAATTACATTTGACTTTTCTACCTACTATTTCTAATAAATAGGATGACTTTTTATATAAACTAGTACGTACCCCGTGCGATGCACGGGACAGAGATATTAAATGAGTTATTTTCACACCCTTGTCCGTTTAAGTCTAAAAAATAATAGGGTTATTATCTATTTTCTACCTCTTTTAATCAACGTTAAGTCTAAAAAATAATAGGGTTATTATAAGTTTCTTTCCACATCTTTTAACCAGCGTTGTTTTTTTAGCGAGAACATTAAATATGAGCATGATAGGGCAAACTTGTAAAATAATTAATATATTATCTCATTAAAATATTTATACTAATAAAAATTTAATTTTAGCATATAAATTTATCCCTTGATATAAGAGAAAGTAACAGTTTTACTTATTGTTGTTCACTATATAACATTTAATTATTATTTTATTATATAATAAAAAAGAATACTGTTAAATAGTGTAGTAGAATTGTTATAAAATTATATGAATTACTTTTTTACAATATGGATTTAGTATCTTTTTATAATTTGATAATATAACTATAATATATTCCTAATGATACAATCTGAAATCGGATTACAGAATTTCAATACATAAATAATAAATTTTTTGGTAAAAAAATAAGAAGGAAATTTCAATTTCAATCTACAAAAAGTTTAAAACGATTTTATGGGATTTTGTTGATTAAACGGATTGTATGAGATAAAACAAATAGAAGATAAGAAAGAAATTTCAAATATACAAAAAATTAAAGCCGATTTTGTGGGATTTTTTTCCAGGAAAACCTATTGTATGGGAATAGTAATAGCATTAATTGAATCGCATAACATTAATTTCAATATAAAATAATTAAATAAAATACATGTTAGAAATAATAATAGCATTAATTGCAGTTGACTTTTTTGGATAATATTTGTAGTAAATAGGATCCCTTTTTATATAAGTATAGATATAGATATAGATATATAGATAGTATAAGTAGATATTGGAAATATGGTATAGAACTATAGATAAATAAAAAATATTTATAATTTTAGAAATTCAAAATATTTATAATTTTATAAATTCACATCCTTGGAAAGCAATTGCGGGATCCCGCCCATTTATGGGGAGGCGGAGGGAACGTACAAATTTCACATCCTTTTAACTAACCGTCAGTCGTGTTGTTCCCTCAACTCAACCCTAGCTACCTACTGTACTGAGCTCTGAGCACATCTCGAAAATCGAGTTCCAAAAATGGTGGTAATCTTGGACGAAGATATTCAAGTAGATGCTTATCCTCTGCGGAGGACGAGTGCGAGACTAAAGCAACAAGGGCCCACCAAGAACTCGATTGCTGCCTTGAATTACTGCCAGAAAAGGAAAGCAGATTCACCGGGGGCGAACAAAATGGTTGGCTCGGAGAAGAAAGCGAGGATTCAGAAGCTTCATCAGCCCGAACCACCTGAGCTACGCGTTAATGGATGTGACGGTGTTGACGCTGTTCCAGCTGCGGATGGGAAGAGTGTTCGTGCCATCGTCATCGACACTCTCCGTGCTTTCAACAAGCATTTTCTCCATTTTATTCAAGTAATTTTATTTTATTTTTATATATTTTTTCTTTCTCCTTCTTCTTCTGTCTGAGTTACTGTCATCTTCATTTGCTTAGAGTGTGGTGAAGTTGGTTGTTTTTAATGTAATATAGAGGTTAGCAATTAGCATGAAATGTGGATTTGTATTGAACTCGTAGCTCGTTTCTGATATTGTAACTTCCCAGGATTTTTTATATTTTACCTTTTTAAATGAGCGTGCGTGTGTATATTGTGTGTTTTTTAATGCCTCATATAGGCAATGAACTCACAATCTTCATGACTTGTCTCCCAGGAAGAAGAGAATCGTTGTGCCCTAAAAGCTGAAAAGAAGAAGATTAAGAAGGGGGGTTCAAAATCAAAGGTTTGAACAGTAGATTGTACGATTGATCAGTAAATCATTTTTATGAAACTTCATCAATTCTGAATAGATGATTCTAGTCCCTTAATGCTNNNNATCTATTTCCATTCAGTTTTTAGGATGAAGCAAATAAAAGGTTCCTGACTTTTGATTGTAAAACATGTGCAGAAAGGGGATACATCTGAAGCTTGTACTAAAAGGTTGGCCAAGCGACCTGATTTGAAGGCTATCACAGAGGTATGTACTTAGAGTATTTACAGTTTCTGTTCTGTTAAACAAGAGGCACTTGTGTGCCGTGAGTGAAATTATAAATGAAACTGTCATAGTTCTGTAACAAGGTTTGAATTTGAGTGTTTGACTGATTTATTCTTAGAGCTTTGGATGTTAAGTTTACAGTTTCTATCGCTGCTACGCTGTGTAGCAATGGTAATATATAAAAGTAATCTGCAGTTTTGTTAAGCCATTAGTGACATTTTTGACACATGCAATTGTCTGATATAATTATGGCAGGTATGCATACGCGAGAGATTTAATCGTAGTGCAATGCTTCTCATTGCAATTTATTTTCATATTTCAATGATTCATTTATGGATGTTTCAAAATTGCAGATGATGCAGACAGGAGCTAATTTATATCCTGACAAGAGATTTGGCTCCATTCCAGGTCGGATGCTTTGAAAATGTGGAAAACTTCTTAGCTAGTATATTCTATCTTGAACTTGCTAGAGCTACAGTAATTTTATTTAGCATTCAATCAAGTTTTGCAATAAAATGCTTTCCTGATTGTTGGTCGGTAAGATTTAATAGAGGAAGTTACAATTTAGTTATTACTTGAAAATCTGAAATGCAAGATTCTTGTTCTCTATATTATGGCGTGTACCTTCGAGTAAATAGAATATGCTTATATAAGTCAATTTTTTTGTAAGGATCTGCAAATTTTATGGATCTTCAGTAAATTTTGTTACTCTTTATCCCAAAACAAATGCTCAGTGAGTCAGTGTACTGTCTTATGGAGCAAATTTCTTCTTGTTTCATTAACTTGCAGTTTTGATATTTTGGTTAGTTTACGAAATAACTATTAGTAATCTTAACTGTAATCTTCAAGTCCAAAATCAAAATATTTTAATGTAACTTTAGCTATAATGTTATCTTATTTTGTATTTTAAAATCAGAAATATTAGTTTACTGGTTAACCAAAACATCTGTGGATTGGGTTAAGATATTTTCACCATATATTAAAAAGAAATACATGATGAATTTCTGATGAATTTGGCCATGACAGGTATTGATGTTGGTCACCAATTTTTCTCTCGGGCTGAGATGGTCGTTGTCGGATTTCACCAACATTGGCTTAATGGAATTGATTATATCGGGAAAACTGCTGTTTCCGCGAGAAAGTCAGCAAAATCATTGGTAAAATTTGAACTTTGATTAATCACATATACCTTAGTGCTTACAATATTAGCTATATTTAGCACTAGGAGAAGCTGATTATCCCCTCAAACAGAATTTGTGCTGGACACTCAATCCCTCGAATTGTTAATTTGCCTTTTTGGCCTTACTGATCTGGAAACTTTTACCTTTGTTATGTCATCATTCTCTATGAGAGCCAGTACACAATTTTAAGCACTGTGTTATGAAAATTCAAAAACATAACCAACTATCCAACAGTTGAATATTTGAATTTTGAGTGATGATTTGATCATTATTTATTTGTCCATTGCAAATGGAGCTGGAAGAGTCATTGTTGACAATTCTCCTGGCATAGTGCTAATAATGGACTAGATCAAAATGGCTCAATTAAATTCTAGTGCTTCTTCTATTAGTGAAGTTTCTAGAAAAAAAAATATATCAAACGGCGCAATGCACCTTGGATCGCTACGGAAACAACCTCCTTGTATAATTACAAGGGTAAGGTCTGCGTACAACTGACCCCCCAGACCCCAACCTGTTGGGAATATACTGGGGATGTTGTTGTTGTTGTTGTTGTTGTATTTGATCATTATTTATGTGTTGAACTTGATGATAGTTGCAGAATAAGTTTCGTTAGCATCTGCTCATTCGGGTATATATTTCTATGAGACTTTTTTATTGAAATTTTAGATAATTGATTTTCTGCATCGTTTGTTCGGCCCTTTTACAGCTATGTTATCTTTGTGAAGGTCCCTGCTTTGATCAATTGAGGATTGCCATTTGGCTTCTTCGCATTTTTTAGACACGCTGCATCATCTACTTGTCATAATCTGAAAGTACTTTTGAACTTTATAATATGTTTCACTCACAGTTCATTAAAATACTTTAAGTTGTCCACAGCATTGTTATTTTTTGTATCTCAACGTAAGGATGCTAACTTGCTAAGTATTGGTGCTCCTTTTCTCTTTCCTTCTCTCTGATTGTGTGTATGTGTTGTGTTTGTTCCATCTCACTACATTTATCCTTGGTTTTATTATGTCAAATTAATATCCTTAAGTAGATCAAGATTGTTAAGGNAGTTATTTCTCCCATTGGATTTCCTTTTGTTTTTACTGAAAAAGATTATTTCTGGCATTCGGTTTGTAGGATATACGGCAGTACAAGCTCCCACTTGCTATATCCATTGTCTTGTCTGGACAATACGAGGATGATTTGGACAACTGTGAGGAAATAGTATACACTGGTCAAGGCGGAAACAATTTAGTTGGAGATAGGCATCAAATCAGTGACCAAAAGCTTCTACGAGGGAATCTGGGGCTCAAGGCACGTACATTCTATTTACTTAATCATCTTTTAGTGTGACCTTTGATTGTCTTTATCCTTGGATAAGGATTAAGGATTCCTCCCCTTTATTCCCACTTTATATCCCATTCATGACTAGTGAGTTGTGAAGTAATGATGAATGAGCTGTGTATGTATCAGGGTAACTCATACCACATATGTAATTAAACATGTATTACTAAGGTTTTTCAAGTAATTAGAGATATTGATTTAATCTGGATTATCGTAGTCGCCTTAATGGATCTCATCATTTGTAGTCCACTAGTTACTGTTCGGTTCAGTCCAATATCTTATTTGTTGATTGGAACTTTAAATATTTGCTTGTGTGGATTATCTGCTTGTGTTGCAGAGTTCAGTTAGCGATTGAATATAAAAAAATGAGTCTGCAGGATAACTTAAGCTGATAGTTTTTCATATCTGATTTCATCTTTTTGCATGTTTTTAGCATATCTTTGGAAGACATGATGTTTGGCAATGTTAACTTTTCCGTTTGGCTTTCAAGTTTTATATATTTATTTATTTTGCTGCAGAACTGTATGGAACAATCTGTGCCAGTCAGGGTAGTTCGTGGACATAAGTGCCGAAATAGCTATGTGGGCAAGGTCTATACCTATGATGGCTTATACAAGGTTAGCTATGTGTTTAGGTAGAAATGACTGATTTTTGAAAGTTCTGAGTGGGGTTTTTTTATACACATTGTCTTAGTGTACTTTAAGTTTTGCAGGTTATCCAATATTGGGCTGAAAAGGGAGTCTCTGGTTTTACAGTTTATAAGTTCCGACTAAAGCGGCTAGAGGGACAGCCACCTTTGACAACAAAGGAGGTACTATTTCCATCAAATATTATAATATATAATATGTTCTCCTTCTAGTTTAGTTTATATATGATTGATATGTGAGTATTTTACAGATATCTTGGAATCCATAAATATTCTGAAGTGTTCATTACATGTTCAAGAGTTCAGTCCAGACTTACACAATAATTTATATTATCGTTATTATATTTTTATGATACTTTAATTGCAATGACAAGCATATTGAGAAACTAGCAGTATTTGGTATGACATATTACTTCCAATATTATGTAAATAATATAGTAATAGAATGGTCCTAAGCTTTGATCTAAGATCTCAAACATCATACGGCGTCAGGTTTCTATGATCCTCTTGTGTATGAAAGAGTAAATATCTTCTATGTTTTCATCAAAATATTGTTCTTATATTGTAGGTATGCTTTACTGGAGGTCGTATTCCCAAGTCCTTGTCAGAAATAAGAGGGTATGGTTCACATTAAATTTTCTGCACTATTTGTATCATAGCATTTCTTTGTTTTTAATTATATAAATTTGTAATGTTATTTTGTTTTCTTAACTTTAAAGCTTGGTGTGTCAAGATATTACTGGGGGCTTAGAGGATATCCCAGTCCCTGTTACTAATCTGGTTGATGATCCCCCAGTTTCACCATTAGGTTAGTTTATTATCTATTTTGGCTATTAAACTGAGGTGATATCATCTCTTGTCCTTTACAAATTACCTTTCCTTGATAATTGCATTTGTTTTGTTTGTAACTTTACGTGTAGTTGAATCCAGATAATTAACTTCTTGATGATTGCATTTGTTGTGTTTTTAGCTTGACTTCTTGTTGAAGCCAAATACTGGCTAGAATAATACATGAAGGTGCCATTTTTTCCCCTTTGATGTTTCTGCTGATGGTAAATGATTTTGGAATTATTGACTGACTAAACCATCTTTGCATTTATAGATATTGCAATTTATTATGCCCTTCTGATCCAGGGCTCTTATTCTGTTTTTTAAGGTTTCAATTGTGGATCTCTTGAGTATAAGTACTCTTATATACTTGTTATTTTCTACTGACTTTGTTAAGTAAATTTCATTTTATGTTAAGATTCAGGTTTTATCTACATCAAGGACATGCAATACAGTAGAAGTATAAGTGTTCCCCCAGTTGCTCCCGTGGGATGCAAATGCAAAGGCAGCTGCATGGATGCCAGACAGTGTTCTTGTGCAAAATTTAACGGGGGTGATTTTCCATATGTGCACCGTGATGGTGGAAGGTATTTGTCTTGCAGCAAGCAAAGTATCCAACAATTTTATATTGAGTATGATTGTTTAAGTTTTGCCCAAAGACATTGTAAATATGCTAAAAGTGGACCGTCTTACATTTTGGCATGATTTCAAATTTAGTCCTTCTAAGAATAAAATTTGCTTATATTTGATATAAGGTCCTAACTTGTGGCCTAAAGTCATGTCTTTAGGATTTGTTGTGCCTCAAAATGTGTTACCTTACTAATGCAAGTCAATAGTATCTGAGTGGAATACTAGAGTTTCTCCTGGATGCACTTGTTAGTGACTTTCATTGATCACTTAAAAAAGCACTCATCAAGTTAGCTTTAATCACATATACCCGTCATTCCTGTTTATGTAATTTTGATATTTTTTGCTTGTCTTTTGTAATATATTCCAAATGCATTGACACGAGAAAATGCTTTCTTTTGAAGAAGAGAGTGTCGAACAGTTGATTAATATAATACTTCGTGTCTGTCTTCTGAATATCATATCTTGTCCGGAAGATTTCATTTATTTATAATGCTTTATAATGTTCCAAGTATGAAGTAAGATCATTTTTTTTTTAATATTTATTTTCATCTGAAACATGTGAACATAATCCTGAAACACTCATGTTTTTTAACCTTTCTCATTGCCAAAAACTCTGGTACTGGTATTGGGGTGGTTGCTGATTTAATTTAATGCCTGCCAGCATATTATCAAATTTATGTCTCAGGTGACAGGTCATTATGATTAGCATTGTTTCGATTTTATATAAATTGACATAAAAATTAAACATCTTTGCCAACATTAATCTAAAAAAGTTGTTGTTTGATAATTCTACTTCCATTCACTTGCTAGGCTTGTTGAACCCAAGGCAGTAGTGTTTGAGTGTGGACCGAATTGTGGATGTGGGCCTAAGTGTGTCAACCGGACCAGCCAGCATGGGCCTAGGTTTCGATTTGAGGTGTGTGCAGACCGACATTTTTTTTTAATCATTATTTTGATTTTTGATTTTTTTTTTTTTGATTTTTTGTTTGTTTGTATGTGCTACCAAATACATGTTGATATTGACAGATCTTTAGGACCCCAAAAAAAGGTTGGGGTGTCAGATCATGGGACTACATTCCCTCTGGTGCTCCTATATGCGAATACATAGGCCTTCTTAAGCGCACCACAGATTTGGACCCTGCAGCGGATAACAGCTATGTCTTTGACATAGATTGCATCCAGACAATGAAGGGTCTTGATGGACGAGAGGTGCGTAAGATTTTGGTAACGATTACATTTCATTTCATGCTACTGATTTCAAGATATAAATTCTTTTATCTAAAGCCATCTGACACGTTCCAACTCTTCCACTTGGTGTTTGCTCAGGCTGCCTGTGATAATTTTCTAAATTAATAGCCTGTTTCCTAGGAAAGAGGTTTACAGAACATGAAATGACTATATTGTTTCCTTTTCCTGCTAGTGCCCTTGTTTCAAATTTTCAATGGTGCTTCTTTCCAATTATCTTTTTTTATTCTATCCAGTTTGAAATGGTTGAAGTTAGGTTCTAAAACTCGTAATTGTTAATTACGCAGGAAGTGAGTTTAAATTCTGTAAGGTGAATAATTGTCATAATGCCTTCTTTGGGTCCACCTTTTGTTTTGCTAATTGACTATGTTATCTGTCTCAACTCTGTTCGCTTTCATGGGTTCACGGCCTCGCCCTTTGTCAAAGGTGGTACTTTCTCGTAAAGTACTGAATTTTTCATGCTTATGCCAGCTTGAAGCCAATTAGTATATTGTTAGCATTCTTGGTGATGCATGCCCTTGGACTCGATATAAAACCCTTAACTACGTGACTCCCTGAAAACCAAAATAAAGCTAAAAATAATAAATTAACTCTTTTAATATCGCTTTGACAACCAATATCATAATCTGAAATCAGGGTAGTTGCTAACTTACTACACATGGTTGACTGATCCTTTTTGGAATCATAGTTTTTACATGACTAAAAGATATTAATCGTAGTGAAAATGGAATTTCCACAATAGAAGCAAACTCCTCTGATATGGTTTGAGGATACAAATTTCTGTTGCACACCCAAACGGATTTTAGTTTTAGGAGAAAAAAAAAGAAAAAAGAAAATGATTCAGTTGATACATTCGAGTAATTAATTGTTTCACAATCAGTAAACTAGTTTTTTATTCGTCAAAACCTGCATTAGATTTGTTGTACTCTTATATTTGGCTTTTGTTCTAAACTGGGTAATTTAATTTCTGGTAACTCAATATTTTCATTTTTACAACAGACTCGACTTGGTGACGTGTCCTTGCCATCACACCTGGAAAGGTTTGGTGAGGAGGCATCTGAGAGCGTACCATTTTGCATTGATGCTGGCAAAACTGGCAATATTGCTAGGTTCATCAACCATAGCTGTGAACCTAATCTCTTTGTCCAGTGCATGCTCTCAAGTCACCATGATCTCAAGCAAGCACGGATCATGCTTGTTGCTGCTGACAACATACCGCCATTGAAGGTCCCTCTCTCTTGCTATATTACATGCATGTGTGATTTATTAGCGTTTGCATGGTGATCAGTAATACTTCACCCAATGGAAAGTGAGTGAATAAAATCTTTGGACCCCACCCCTGAAGATAAAATTATTGAAGGTGAAACTATGGAATTTTTTCAGTGGTTTATCTCTGAAGAGAAGATTTTAAATGGTCTTTATTTTATTTTATTTTTTGTTTTTAGTTTTGTTATTTTATGCTAGTCCTGAAAGCACGGAAAATGCTTTGACTTAACATCTTTAGCTAAACCGGTTCTCTTTGACATATGATTGCGAAATTCAGGGCCATATTGTGCTGCCATATTATTGTTCTGCCTGAATTTTAGTTCATTTATTAATTTTCGAATTGTTATTTGTTCATGCAGGAGCTCACATATGACTATGGCTATGCGTTGGACAGCGTCATGGGCCCTGATGGCAAGATACAACAGTTACCATGTTTTTGTGGTGCAGATGAGTGCCGAAAGCGGCTGTTCTAGATGGAGTTGGCCAAAAAGTTGATGTGCATGCTTCTTTTTTTGTGGATGATTGTAAATTCCCCATTTATTTGCTGCCAAACATACATTGCTCGGTGGTCATTCAACAGACAGTGATTGCTAATTTAATCAGAACTGGTTTACTTTTGGAAGATTAATAGACATCTTTTTGCTTTAAAGGGGGTGGTTTGGAGGGGGTTCAGTTAGCAGTACATTGAGGCCATTTTTAATGTAGAGTTGTTATCTGGGTATTCTATTGTAATTCGTACTTCNCTGCCTTGCATTTTCGAGTTGACAAAGGAACAAATGTGGGTATCCGTAGAAACTTATGAGTTTGTTGGTTATGAGTAGCATTTACACTCGTCATATTTGATTTGAACACTAGCTGCTCTTTGACGCCATTTTGACTACTACCATCTCGTTAAATAATGGCTTTCTTTTTTCGGCTGGAAAGATCATAAGTGCTTATACTGGATACGAAGCAAAATGGGGGGATATGAAATATCCATAACAGATCCTTCGGATGGACGTGAAGTGGTCTCAATTATATCGACCCAACTTGAGAAGCGAAGTTCAGTCATAAAGAACACTAACGGAACACTATCTCACTCCCACTGACCAGCTAGTGCGCAATGAAGACTAACTACACTACAATTCGTGCTACTTTAAACCTGTCTCTTTGGGAGAAATAGAAAGACCTTTTCCTTTACTTTAACCTTTTTGTCTCAAAGACAACGTCCTTTCGAGAAGATAATGCCTTAAAAAGAGGCAAGTCAAAATCCTGTCTCTTGTCAATTTTCACACTTTTTGAGGTTCCAAGTTTCCAACAGTTTCATTACGGTTTTTTCAGCTAAAAGAAAGGACCAATTTCCAACAGTTCCAACAACTTGTATAAATTGTAAAATTTTGATGATCGATTTATTGAGGGTAAAATAAGCTACAAATAGATGCAATGGACTTCACCATGTTAGATGAGAACGGATGAGTGTGCACTGCAACATTACCAATAGATACAGAATATCATTTCTTAGATTCTTACAAGTATGCCTAATATCATTCTTAGTTTCTTCAAGTATGCCTAAAGCTTCCATAGGGCAGTCATACGCAGATATCATGTGGCACAAACAGCTAAAAATTCTTCAAAATATAAAAGGCCCTTGAACATAGAGCCACCAGAATTGATCCTGTTCAACCTGGACTCACTAGGAGCCTCCTATTTCTGGTCTTTGAGTATAATATTGGGGTTTACTCATGCCCCTTGCCACCCGTAACCAAACAAGATAAAAGACCTATAGAGACGAAAACATAAACAACCGGCAAACTGAGGACTAAACTGATTACCCATTGAAACACTGGAATTGAAATTCAGTAAATCATGAAGATCCACTCATCTTATCCATCGTCAAAATAAGGATCACACGCACACATGAAAAAGGAAAAAAGAAAAAACAAAAACAAAAATAACATACATCAAGCACTTGATAGTAGTTTAACTTCAGATTGAAAATTTCAAACTTATCTGTATTCATCTTCTCATGGAACAAACTCAACTCGAACATCATTGCTCATTGGTTAGTTCAAGAAAAAACCCAATGACCATTCTATAGCAACAATAAGAAAAGGTGGACAAATCTCAAATAAATAGGAGCACGGAGTTCAACTACGGTGGTAACTTAACTACATACAAAAAGAAAGATGGCAAAACAAGTGACATTGACCATTCAGCAATGGTTCTACGAAGAATAATACCTTATTAGAAAAGGAGTGGAAGATTATGCTGATTGAAATGAAACTGGGGCAAAGTCTAAGTTCAACAGAGTAGCTGCTTTCCCATTGACCCAAAATGTATGACACAATGTATAATCTCTTAGATAAAAATTGCACCTTTAGAACATTGAGAACCAAGCTGAATGAAGAAATTAGATTATCCTCTATGGTCTCTCTACTATGCACCCTGCCTCAAAAAAGGCTAGTAAGTTTCCAGTCATAAACATGAAACAAGAAACTTGACAACCAACAAAGGGAAAAAAAAAAAAAGGAATTTTGAACCGAACTGAATTGATAAATTCACTCAACCAGAATGTCATACACGTTATAACCAAAACATCAATTCCAATAACCAAATGTAATAGTAAGAAAAACAATACATCATTTCTTGTTCTTCTTGCTGGATGAATTACTTTTGTTGAAAACATCATCAGGAACGACCTTGAGAAGCTTCTTCTGCTTAGATTTAGCTATCTTTTTCAGAGTCTTGGGATTGGAGATCTTCTGAAGCTTGGTACCCGACCTGAGGACATTCTCCTGCTTCTTCTTCTCCCTCTCCTCACGGAGCCGCCGCTTCTCCTGCTTGTTCTGGCGTATCTCCTCCTTCAGCTCGTTCATCCTCTCTCTGTACGCCTTCTTTATCTCCCTCTCTTTCATCCGCTGCTCGGCCGTCGTTCCCTTCTTGCTGACGAGCACCGCCGACGCACGATGAGTGCGCGCCTGCTTCCACTTCCTCCCCGACACCTTTCCGGCGATCACGCCGTCGTACGTCGGCTTGCCGAAGGATGGCTTGTTGGGGTCGGAGGAGGACTCGACGGCCTGCCGCTTCGAGGCGGGTGGGCCGCCACTGGCGTCGTCGACGTCCATGGACTCATTCTCCAGGGGCGGATCGAGGAGCTTTAGCTTCTCCGCTTCTTGCTCGGATCTCTTGCGCTTGAAGGTTTTCCCGCCGAAGCCCTCGTCCAGCCGCCGAAAATCGATCGTGCAAGCCATTGTTGTAGTAGAGAGCTGTGTTGGGGAAAACTTTATGCGGTTGTGATATTATGAAAGCAGAAAACCCCAAATTTTAGGGTTTCAAGAAATGTGACCTAATGATGGATTTGGATTGTTTGGTGTGGGCTATACGAGTAGTACCATGGGCTATTACTATTAATGGGCCTTCTACGATATTTTTAATTGGTCACACACGCCTTTAGCAACCCCTTCTTTTTAATACCAAGTTTGGTAGCCCATGAGATGCATGCTACAAAGATGTTAAATAAGTCATTCACACATTACCTGTCCGTTTAGAACCCAAAAATTTATCCGTTTAGACCCCAAAAAAATTAGGCTTGGATAGTTCATTTACTAAATCTTTTAATTAATATTGTTTTTCTAAAGTTAGAATGTTAAACATTAGTTTATTATGCGAGAATAGTAATTCAGTTGGTAGCACTTTGCACTAGAAACCAATAGATATCGAGTTCAAGTCATTTAAGAAGTAAGTAGAGAATCACTACTGATCCTCTTTTTAAAAAGAGAACTAAAAAACTTAGTTTATAGAGCTAGTATGTAAGTTAATTAATTTATTATCCCGCTAACACGTTTATACTAATGTGAATTTGATTTTAGTAATATATATTTATTTCTTGATATAAGAAAAAATAATCGTTTTATTTATACTTGTTCACTATATAAAACTCACTCATTATTTTATTCTAATATATTTTGTCATATAAAGTCATTATTATTATTTATAAAAGTTATAGAAGTAGTCTTCTTCTTTTTATTTTATATAAATAAAAATATTTAATGTACATTAGTATTATTTATCAATGTAATTAATTCAAAAGTATGTAAATAAATTGAAAATNTTTTTTTTTTTCCGAAACGATAGAGGTACTATTATTAATCAAAAGTGCACAAATGTGCGAATAAAAATACAAAGCTCCCAACGGGAGAATAAAATGGGAGGACAGGTCAGAAGCCTGCCTAGAATCCCGCTAGCAACGCTAGAAAACCCAAACTAAACATACCAACTACACGACCACGACCCCAAAGGGGTATTAACAACACAAAACATCAAACAACAACACAAGACCCCCACAGGGTAATTCCCGAGTATCGGACCCCCACGGAGTAATGAAAATGATACTCGGGAGCACAGGGGCCAACGGTCCAAACCTAAAAAACAACGACAACCACAGACACAGAGACGAACACACGAAACCAAACACCAAAACAGAACAACAATAAATAACAAATACAAATACAATAAGCGGCCCTTCCTAAGTAGCATCACCTAGCCGAACCAACGGAAACAAGTCGACCACGAAAACCTTAGTCAGAACACCGACCCCGAAACTGCCTAAACCACTCGGTTGCCTATCGAAGACGAAATTCCAACCCCGGAAATACAGCAGGCCAACCTGCACCACGGCCATAACACCAATTGCCCCAATCGGACAATAGAGTGCCACAACCCTAGCCCCGACCCCACATCGCCTGGAAAGTGCCCAAAATCACCGCAATCAGCAGCACCACCACCTCGACCAACTCCACGGAGGGAAGAATTGGTGCGCCGGCCTCTTGCAATCCTCAATTAGAGGACCAATGAGTGACCTTGAGCAACAGCAGCGACTCGACACGCAGCAGCAAGTCGCCGAGCAGTCGAGCCGTGTCCCACCCCAGGAACGGCACCATGGCTCCATTACCGAACACCAGAGAACCCACGCACCTGTAATCACGAATCGACGCCGGAAAGATGGAGCCCATCCGCAACCGGCAAGGGCTGCTGCTAATGAAATCGGAAAAAGGAGCGGAAAAAAAGGGGGGGATCCAAGCATCCTAGGGCCATCGACCGCCGGCGAAGCTCGACGGCCACTGAGGAAGGCGAACGGCTTCAAATCGGAGGAGAGACGATGAAGATTGGGCGAGGAGGGCTTTAAATATTTTATTAATTATTTTCTTTATTTAATTTTTGACATAAATCCAAGATAAATAAGATATATAATTAATAAAGTATTTATTTCTTACCTACCAAATCAAATCCTAAGATAAGAAAAGAGATTATATCAAATCATGAAGGACTAATAAAATTGATGTATTATTCTCTAAGACTTTCTCTCATACACCTATAAATAGAAGTTCACCCAAAGCCAAAATGACACCTCATAAACCAAAGTCTCAAGTTCAAGAGCTCTCAAAAACTCTCTTGAAGATCCAAGGGCATTCAAGTTGAACATCGGCGTTCAATCCAAAACTAAGCATTAGAAACGCCGAAGTATGTTTGATGAAGAAGAAGGTCAAGAAAAAGAAAAAAATGCGGTAACTCTTCTCCTAGAAGTAAAGAGACGACATCCATTCGTCTCAAATCAATCCAAGAACATTAATGGTATTCAAGCAACGTTCATGCTCTTTTGTTGAGAAGTTCAATCAACATAACGTTTGATCCGAAAAAAAACTATCAGACCCTCGAGTCAACGTTATTCAAGTCAAAATCCACATTATAGGAAGATTGAAGAAGCAAGTCCTCTAAGAAGTCGCCTCCAATCAAATTAAGTCCAAATCGTTTAATTCGGGATCAAGTAATTTGACCCCCTAATTAACGTTAGACAAATTCAAGCTTAAGCATGAAGAAGATTCAATCGTCAAATCCAGCTTCGAAGATCCCAAGCCCAAATTCAAGAAGAGAAGAATCATATGAGACATATTGATATTGTTCCCGCAAAATCGTTTGATCAGAATACATCAAGTTGTGCAAAAGTTTTGTGTTTTGCATAAAATTCACTGTTACAAAAATTTGGCACGCCCAGTGGGACATCAAATAAATTAATTGCTACAAATTTAGCATGTCCAGTGGGATGATCTCTACATCTCGTCTCTTCTCTTCAAATCAAGTTCGAAGATTTTTGAAGATGCATGAAAACCTCTTTGAATAAAATGTACAAGGGATCAACTAAGGATGATGTCTCCTCAAGCCTTGGAGCAGCAAAAAATCATCGACTTCACCAAATTAATACGAATGGAGGCGTCGTTCTTAATGCAAATTTCATAGGTGTAATTTATAGGAAGAGCTTCATCGAATCAAATTTAAATGATCCTTGATATGAGCCTAAACTATTCATATAGCTCATTGAAACGAGCATAGAATGTTCACAAATGAAAACTCCTTGACACGAGCATAAAATGTCTACAAACTTGAAGACTCCTTGACAGGAGAATAAAAAGTCTACAAAACAAATATGAATCTCCTTGACACGAGCATAAAATGTCTACAAAATTAAGATATCCAGGAGGACAACAATGAGACCCCGTCTAAGGAGCATAAATTGTCAAAATATACATTATCTAGACATTTTATGGAAAAGCAGATCGAGGGGTCGCAGAGGCGTGAAAGGGGAGATCCCCGCCTCAGGTACAACCACCTCGAGCTGACGATCAGGTAATCAACCTCACTTAGGCCGAGCTGCAGAAAATGATTGCGGAGGCAGTGGCAGCTTGAGTCGAGTAGACACAACACACGCACTCAACCGAACAACATAACAAGAGTACGAAAAAGGGATGATAAGAAGTCGTCAATTAAGACACTACTCACCTGCAGCAGATGAAAGAGGACACATTGGAGAAATGATTGGCTCAAATACGCGACCTACAGGCGAAGTTCGAGGGAAAAAGAGAAGACAACACCAGAGGTCATCCATTCTCACAGGAAATCCTTGATGCCGAACTTCTCCAAGGTTTAGGGAACTCAATTTGTTGTATGACGGGACCCATACAGGCACCTCATGAGTTTTGAGAATATGGCAGTGTTGGACATGTACAATGATCCAATCCAATGTAGGGATTTCTTGGTTATGTTGCGAAAACCTGCGCAAGACTGGTTTCACCAACTATTGTTGGAAGTTATACATGATTTTGAAACGTTTAACTCGAGTTTCATTAACCAATTAGCAAGTGTGAATGCGCATGATAAGACTTACCTGACCTTAACTGGAATGCAACAGAAGGAGAATGAGTCTTTAAGGGATTATGTAGCTCGCTACACCAGAGCTTGTGTGGATGTACCCTCGTCATCGGAGGAGATAAAATCTGCAGGATTAACAAGAGCACTAAGACTTGGTTTGTGTAGAATTCTCTGGCCAAATGACCTGGTCGAACATTTGATGAGGTATTAGCACGGTGCGCTAAGTATATAAATGTGAAAGAAGCAGAGGTAAATTTCTTGCAGGCCGCGGAGTTGACCAAATGAGAAGCACGAGAGGATAAAAGGGAGAAAAAGCATAACCCATTGAGTGAGAAGGTAGGTGGAAATGATGACCTTTGAAGGATGATTAGAGGTATGAGAAATATATGCCCTTAACAGCTAGTCAGGCAAGGATTTTGGAGGCCATGGAGGGGGTGCACGAAAGCATGGAAACCTGGCCAAAGACCAGAAATGAGGGACCTACTCGACCTAAGTGTAAATTATATTTTCATTTTCACAAGAATTACTGACATACCATGGACGAATACATATATTTGGAGGACGACCTAAGAGTAACTTAGGTCACGTGGCCTTATTCACGTGGGGACCTTATCCTACTAATATTCTTTCTTATCCTTTAGTCTTTCTTATTAAATGGTCTAATGGTATGACCGACCCCAATTACCTCGAGATAAAGTACTCATGATGTCGAGCTCGTGTGCTCTGCTCCTCTGGTCGATCCTTCGACCGATAGTACCTTTAGGCTGAGTTTCAACCAAGCCATCTGAGGCCCCTAGTTCGAACTGTCAGTGTTCTTTATATAAACGTTGACCTCCTCGACCTGAGGCTTTTTCGACCTGTAATGCTTCGATCTACGTTTGATTTGCTAGTTCATCTGATTCGGCCATGTTGTTTTTCGGGTCAAGTCGACCCGGTACGGTATTCCATATAAGCTATAACCAACATCAACACCTTCAACCTTGAGGCAAAAATACAGGTGGATCTGGGTTCTGGATAAGCGTGGTAAGTCCTCTGTAGCCTCCTCTTATTCTGCCTCAATTATGAAGAAAGTCCATTTTTTGGAGAGAGCTAAAAGTAGTAATGTTGCTAAGTGTGACAAGAAATCTAGACTAAGGTGTTGGCAACTCAATGTGAGAAAAAAAAAAAAAAAAAAANGAGAAAAAAAAAAAAAAAAGTTTAGACACTTTCTCTGGAAATGCTTCTCTGACTCTTTGCCAGTTAATGTGAACTTAAAGAAAAAGGGGCTTGGATATGGATTGGGTCTGCAGTTGCTATGGGGAGCAGGCTGAAAGTGTAGAACACCTCATTTGTTTAGTGTGGCAGGGCCAAGAATGTTTGGAATATGGCACCAGTCAATTAGAGTTTTTCTGTTGCTGTCATCCATGATTTCAGAGATTGATGGTTCTGGATTTCAGCTATGGGTCGCTCTGCGGTTTTAGAGGCACGCATTCAACTCTCAATGTACATCCTCTGGTGGCTCTGGAAAGTACAGAATTATTGGGTGTTTCAACAGGCCTGGATGCCATAGCAAGCTATTGTGCAAGCGACTCTGTGGGAATGGCTGGACTCTGGAGTTTCAGAGTGTCAGACATTAGCTTCGGCTTGGTAAGGAAACAATGAGGCTATGTCCTTAAGTTCAATGGTCATCCTTGCTGCTCTCTCGCTTGTTTTGTTTAATTTGTTGGTTTTCCATTTTAGTTCGTGTTGTTCTTGGTGAAGTTTTTATGCTAAAGGACCCAAATCGATGTATTTGCCTTTAGTGTTGCTAGTTCTTATTTTGATTTTGACCATCATTGGTGTGGCTCTCCGTGTCTTTATTTTAGGGTTAGTTGGCCTTCGGTTGTAAGACTCTTCTTATTATCCTAATGAGTATCTTCTATCATTTGAAAAAAAAAACTACATATTTCGAGTACAAATTTACTTCATACACAATGCATATTTTGGTTTACACTTGGTGTATATTATTTACCATACACAATGCATATTTAGTTTACACTTAGGGTGTGTTTGGTAGGCTTGATAGGGGGTGACATCACCTCATTTCATACTATTTCCTTCTTATTATTATGTTTGGTACAAACATGAAAAACCCATGAAAAAGGTAATGGCCCGACATTTAATAAAGCAACTTCTTGATACCATATCCCACTTAGGAGTTGGGATGTATAATCCATCATTTCATCTCCATTTTTTATTTAAATTTACAAAATAACATTCATTTCCTCTCCTCTTTTTCGCAAACGTGAATGTGTCGGCACCAAGATAACTCAACCCCCCTTTCCTTCTTCTTCTTCATCTTCTTCTTTTCTTCTTCTTAACCCAGCCCCCCTTTGCTTCTTCTTCTTCATCTTCTTTTTTTTTTATTTATAAAACAAGGAGCAACATCTTTCGTAAAGAAAGCAACATAGCCTATTTTTTTTTAATTTCGTGAAGCAACAGAGCAATATTTTTTATTTCCCCAAATTTTCAATCTGTGCAACGAAAAATTGAAAGGGTCAGTGGATTATGGTTGAAGTTGGGTGCTGTGCAGAAAATAATTGGTGTAGGGAGGGGCGAGGGATTGGGGCTAAAGTTGGGTGGTCTTGTAATTTTCACAAGAAATTTGGTGTAGGGCGGGGTGGGGGATTGGGGCTGAGGTTGAGGGAATTGGGGTTAGGTTGGGTGGATTTTCACAGTGAAAGCTAGCGGCGGTGGAGGTCGACGGCGGAAAGGTCGGCGACAGGGTGCTATGAAGATGATGACAGTAGATGAATGCAATGAAACAATAATTATGTTATTGTGTTGAGGGCAAATTTTGAAAATTGAATTTTGAATGAAGGGTAGAAAAGTAGTTTCAAACCTAAAAAGTATAATTACCAAACATTAACCAAACAAGTTAATGGAATAACTGATTTGATGGATAGCCTTTGATGTTATCAAGAATATTATATCATGCACAATCACCTTTTAGCAACCAAACCCACCCTTAGTGTATATTACACCCAAAGATCTACGCCAACGGTCAATGTTTGCCTTTAACGGTCAAATAGTCACATTAATATTTAAATAATTAAAATATTAATAAAAGATTCAATTAGTCACACATTTTGTTCCTATTGAATTGTTAGAACCTCACGTTCCCATTTTTAAAACTGAGATTCATTTGATCCAATGCTTATGTAAATAGGTTATTAATACATATTATGTAAATAGAATAGCATAAAAGAATGTAAAATAGTGTTTTTTTTTTCATATATTTTCTTATATAGCTTTGAACATTTTTTTTAATAACATAAAAATGCTTCTATACAACTTGAAACATCTAAGAAATGTATTCAAAAGGATACAACATATCGTCTATGAAGTCACTATGCAAATTATTGACCCGAGAATAAAATTCATAATATATAATAATATACATATATGTAAATAATATTTGTCAAACTCGTATGAGAAAATCCACTATTTTTATGAAACAAACTAGTGCGGAACGAGAGAAGAATTTCAAACAATCTAAAATAAAGCATCCTAATAAAAACATACTCCCAAAAACACACCCAAAGGTTTTCATCCAAACAAATAATACATCCATCCAAACTTGAAAAGAAAATGTCTGAAAATCTAATTAAATACGATACATTTACTCCTTTTTTTCCACCATGCATCTTGTCTGCAATCAATTCGCATGCTCTCTTGGCATAACGGAGAGCACAGTGCTTCTCCATCTCTCCAAGGTCAGAAATTTGAACAATGTTGAGCACATTTTGCTGATTCCTAGTTTCAGCTGCAACATGTACAAGATATGCCAGTACCATAGTAAAAAACTTACACTTCTTTGTTTGTAAGTTGCTGAGGAAGTTCTTCCCGAAAATCCTAGCATACTTCCACATCTGTGCAGCATATTCCTCGTCCTCACCAGGCATCAGCTTGTTGAATATAGCTGCCATGGATTCCAGTTGTGGCTCTATTCGCTGAGAGTGAAGCACATCTATCAAATCACCATATGGAATTCTGTATAAATCAATGCACTGGGAGAAGAGTGAGAAGGCATGCAATCCAGTATAGCTGATATGATTATCATACAAAAAGTCTTTTATATTCTTCCCACGAGGATTCGTAGCTCCTGCGTACAATACAGCATAAATGGTGTTGCGCAACAACTCGTTATGACGTTCCAAATGGTTCTTTATTGCTTCTATTCTTGCCCGATCAGGATGGTATCCATTAATAAATGGAAATGGAAAGCCATAAAAGTTTGAGAATCGGGACCTCAACTGCTCTGCAATCGTTGCAAAATTGTCCACCGATTTTGTATACAATCGAATATAGCTTGCAGCTAGATAACAGTAAGCTATAGCTCTCTGTACCATCTGTGTTTCCTTAGGATTGTTGTGATGAACACTGGTATGTGTGATTCTGTGTGGGACACCATCAGCATGACGTAGGATAAGAATCCTGTCCAGAGCTGCAGCAGTAGGGATAGGGATTGTGGTGCTCAAGATTTCTGAATCAATGCTACCAAACAGTGGATTAAGTGAAGCGTCCAGTAAATTAAATGCTAATCTCATGAGGCGGATGACAGTGGATTTTCGTAGGTCACCATGAATTATCTCTCCAAACACCTCTTCACCCTCTCGCTCTATGGCATTGACAGATGCAAAATGTTGAAATTCATATCCCTCTTTGCCTTTGAAACATTTATCTTTCCAATCAGTGATATTGTTGACCGGTGGCTCATAGAATTTCATGACTATATTATTATGTGTTACAGGCTGTACAGGTGTGTTGAGGAACTGGGTTATACTTCTCATTTGCTCATCTGAAAGTTTGTACTGAGAAAATACCTGTTGAGATTCTGCTTCTGCTAGCAGTTGGTCAAATCTGTCCGAGATAGCCTTATTCCCCATGGTTCAATGAGGTACGAGTTAGTAGTATTCGATAGTGGGGACTGAAAAGGCGAAGCGGGCTTCTTCTCGGATGGAGATCTGAGAGCGGCCAAATGAATGCGGCGAGTCACAGAGTACTATAGGATGACACGCTCGTGTAGGTGAGGTGATTTACACTATAGAATCATAGATCGTCAAATTGAAAATTGACTGAAAAAGAAGGGCTCCAGGAGTGACTGTAAATTGCTGCGTGAAGAAAATTCTGAAGAAACTGTACTACTGTAAAACGAACTATATATATGTAGGGTTTGGGTGTATTGGGCGAGTTTTTTTCTT
>BKCP01007959.1:929699-957326 GCA_008636005.1 Striga asiatica | reverse complement strand
ATATAATTAGTTCCAACATAGAATAATAAGTTCATTTAACCCAGACTTTTAATTAAACATCTTAGCAATAGAAAAATACAAATTATGAAATTATATATTATTGAAGATAAAATTACAAATTTAGTCTTTAGTCTCACATGATTGAGGGTGTTGAAAAATTGAATTCCACAAGTTGTGAAAATGGTCTTTTACTTTTTTTGTTGCAATTTTGGTTGTTAGACAAACTGGTGTAAATTAGTATCTATTATTATTATTATTATTATTATTATTATTATTATTATTATATAATAGGTGTCTTAGAGAGTAAGTTAGTAATTTAATATTATTGTTTAATATTTAATAAGAGTTCTTGTCTTGTTGAACAAGTTAAGGTCTAGGGTTAGGAGCCTTATAAAAAGGACTCCCTTTAGTTTATTTTCATTGGTTGATTTTTGAACGAAATATGATTTGATTGGTTTTATCGAGAGAGTATTTCGTTTATTTTTCTCAATCGTACTCTTCCTACATCAGTTGGTATCAGCAGTCAGTACGATTCGCGATGCCGCCGGGACGACAAGATGCCGCAAACAAACGATGTGATGCAACCTTCAACGATCGGTTTCAACAGATCGACTACCGATTTGAACAGTTGGACGTGCGTTTCACGGATTGGTTTGCAGATCTTTCGGCGGGGATCGAGGATTTGCTTTTGACGCTTAACAACTCGATCTGGGATTTGCAGATGAACCGTGCCGCCGACGACTGGGGTGTGCGCGGGGGAGTTCACGGAGGAAGTGGAGGTCGTGTTCCAGGAGGGGCGCCCCGTCGGCGATCTCCACAACCGCCGCCCGGCGATGCAGACGGCGAGAAGACCATCTCGGAGGTGGATCCCTTCGGAGAGTGGCCGCCTCCGCCCGTCGAGACTAAGCTCGTTGTTGCACACGACGACCAAGATGTGCGGCAACAGAGTGCGATTTTCGAGGAGGATGATGGGCTATTGTACGACGGTCCGCCTATTTTCGATGATGAGCCTCCGGTGTCGGAGACATATTTTTGCGGCAATATGGGTCCCGCGTGGGATGTCGCAGAAGTTGAGCCTTTGACGGGGATGCTGTCATTGAAACCCGATTTTTGGAGTATCTTGGCCAACGATGGTTTTTGGGAGCCGACTCCGAGGCTCAATAACTGGTGGACCATTTTCCGATTGTCTATCCCGAAGTCTCTCAACAACGAGATGCTTGCCCGTAGTTATGGATTTGAGTGCAGTGAACGATGTGGTATGTTTGGTGTTAATTTCACTATGTGGGTTATGCATATGAAGGCGTGTACATGTGCCTTTGCAGCAATTCAATCATTGTCCATGATTATGTTTACTATCGGGATTGTTGGACGACATTTATCCTTCGTGTTCGACCGGGAGAAACGACGGGGGTTTCCTATCGTGAGTTCGATACCACACGCCGGCCACGAGAGCGCATTGACTTCGAGGGCGAAGCCTTCCAAACCGGAGGAGAATGGTGTAAATTAGTATCTATTGTTATTATTGTTGCCAACTTGGTCTCAAGTTGCGAAAATGATCCTTTTACTTTTTTTTTTTTTTTTACTTTTTTTTTTTTTTTGCAATTTTGGTCTCGTCGTTAGTCAAATTGTTAGTCAAAATAAGATTTAATTTGCAACTTGAGACCAAGTTGGCAATTTTGATTTTTGCATGATCAATTTCACAACTTTCTTTGTCAGTTTATTAAATTTAATAATTATTTAACCAAGTTATATTTTGATATTTGAGTTTTACATTTTTCATAATTTTTAATTTCTTATTATTTTCTTTACATTATATCATTTTTAATAAAATCAACATACAATAATTTTATTTTCTAAATTATTTTTTAAATTAAAAACACAACGATAAAACTAATTAATTAATTTTTGTAATTCTAAAGGTTAATAACATAAAATATAAAATAATATTTGTTAAGATAAAATTATATAAAAAACTGATAATATTTATTTCTGATTAGTAATAATTTTATCTAAATATTATCAATTTTTATATATCATATCATTGTAATAAGTATTGTTTCATCTTATTGTATGTATACATTTAAATTATATTCACTATTTTAAAAATTGGGTTAGATTCTATACGTCACCCATGCACAATAAGTTTTGCCTAAACGTCTCTTCTAAGTTCGACCGCCTAATCGCCATCAAGGTGGGTCAGACGACTCCTAGGATCCTTATTTTTTTTTTTCAAATTATAATAAAATAGTTTTTAATTTTACAAATAAAATATATATTAGTTATAAAATTAAAATAATAATTTTATTAAAACTAATATAATAGCACCGAATGTATTATATTTGACATAATCATTGTATTTGATCATATTAATTAGTATAATATATATATAATGTATCTTCTAAATTGTGTATAAAAATAGATATATATATAAATTTTTTAATATTTTTACGATTCTGTATAGCTCTAGATTAATCCTTGCCTAAGTGATAGGCACCAGCCCGCTGGCTAGCAAAATTTTAGTGACTTTTATAACCTTAATTATATTATTATCTATTTTTTTAATATCAAATTATATGTAGTTTAATATATAAAATTATTATTCCAAAATATATTTCTTAAATACAAGTAGTATTTTATTACCTTGTTATTAATTTTCTATTATTGCTCCTATTTCAATAATCAACTTGCTATAACTGTGAGATATTTACAACATTATTACTAATGTAGAAAACGTAATTAATAATTTTAAAAATTCTTGTTTATAATTTTTAAATGTATAAATAATCTAAAATGAAGATAACGTGCAATATTCATAATAAAAAGAATAATCCCTAATATTTAAAGCACATAAGATTATTCTTACAATGGAAAAAATATTTAGAACTAATTTGGTCAAACTTGGAACCAGTTTTGCAATTTATAATATCATATGGGGTCATTTTGTAATTTTCTACTTTTGTAGGAATCACCTAACGACCTTTTAGTATTCCGTTAAATCTTAACGGTGAAGGGACTAAAATTGCAAATAAATAAATAAATAAAAGACCATTTTTACAATTTATGGGACCGAATTTGCAACTCGTCCAGTCGTGGGACAAGTTTTGCAATTTTCTATATTATTAGAAAGTAGATTTAATATAATTTTTTCAATAAATTACACACCATAACAATATTAATTTATCGAATAATACCAGTAACTCAACCAGGGGCGAAACCACATAGAGGCAAGGAGTGGCCTCGGCCCTCCCATAATTTTTTTTTTTTTTTTAATAGGTATAGGGCCGAGGTCGCCGGCCGGAGGCGGCGCCCTTCCACTGGCTCTGTTCAATTTTTCAAAGCGTGACACTGCAGTTTTGTTCGGAAACTGCCAGAGAATTTGCGAGCAGCAAACGGAGGACGGGAATGGTGGTAGCGACAGCCTTTTCCCGTGAGTTCACTTATAGCAGCAGTGACAACCGTCGGCCGATGTTCACAGCTTCCTCTCGAGAGTATATGAACCCGACAGTTCACTCCGACGGGCTTTTTCCGGCGAGAAAAATGGCAGCAAGGTCATTTAAGCATCATTTTCATGTCCCGACTTCGAGAACCCGTCGGCCCTCGTTAGGCGCACCGAAATTTAATGGGAGTGTTTTCTAGAAAGTACGAGAAGAGTAGAACCCGTTCGTGGTGTTTATTTTGCAATTCGAGGTCCCGAGCATTTATTTTGAGAAGCTCGAGTTGGAGTGCACAAATTAGAAAAATAAATAAAAAGCCGTTTACGTCCGCCCTGCAAGGTCGCGTGAGATGTCGGTTTGCTGAAAAACGAGTTGGGACGTGCAGACCTTATTGGCACGATGCAATTCGAGCCATTTATTGAGTGTTTCGGAGCTCCGAGCATTTGTTTAGAGGAACCTGAAGTTGATGTATAAATATTAAAAATAAGCGAATTGTCGAGGATGAGTTCGATCGTTCGAGGCTTCATTTTTCTCGATTCTTTCAGTTTCTCGTCTATTCGAGAGGAGGTATAAATCTGGACTATCCTTTTTAATTAATTTCGAGCATAGTTTGAAGGTAAAAATCGGTCATCCCTTTATTCGGATTCTAGTTTCGCCACTGAACTCAACCACCTTACAAACATAAACTTGTGTAAACATTCTAATACAAATTCTTATAACATAATTAGATTATAGATATAATAATCTGCAAACACATACCTCAGAATTATGACATATGATTTCAAGAACATTCTTGTAAGTGTGAGTTTCGGTCGTCCTTTTATATATTGAACAATTCGGAGTTCGATCATTCGCTTGTTTGCCTTTTTTATGTCCTCGATTAGTCTCCATGGTTTTGTCATTTTATTGTGCTGATGAAAAAAACTTTTTGATCGGGTGTTGTATTTACGTGTGTTGTGCGTTTTGTGAAATTCATAATGAAATGAATATAATTTATAGAGATAAAAATTGAGGTTTTGGGAAAGAAAGAGAATCGTAGGATTTTGCTTCTTTGTTCATACTTAAATAAAATGTGTGTATTTGGCAAAAAAAAATAAAATAAAGAAGAATAGGAATATTAATTTGTGGTTTGGTTCATATTTTCCAAGAAATTGTACGTCTAAAAACTTGTACATTTCATATATGATTGGCAGATTGAGGTTTCCAAAATCGTAAGATTTTGAGTTATGTATTTTTGAGATATTGAAGACATGAAAATCAAATAAAATTATTTTAGATACTGTAAAATTATTTTCCGTTAAAAAATCAAGTGTTTTGTCTAAAAAGAATTTAATTTTGTATAAAAGAGATAAATATATCATCTTTAAATATTTAACCAGGAAAAAAAAAATTAATGTGTGTCATGTTTCATGCGACCATTTGGTATAAACAAATTTGATCATTAGAATCGATGCAGAAAAAGGGCACGGATATAAACAAATTTTATCATTATCTTCTTTTTAAAATTGAATATGTTCTAAAAAGACAAATAAATAATGTAAAAGTTCACAATTTTATTGTGTTGTAGAACTGAAAATTATGAAAAATAGTTGATTTGATTGTAAAACTTTATGATATTCAAAATATATAAAAAATATTATAAAAACTGAAGCAGAGAGATCTGATCAAATTTTTTAATAGTTACACATCGCACGGATTTATTTTGTATGAAATATAACTATTAATTGAACCATTAGACTATCTCTTGGCTATTTGTGTAAATTGTGAAAATCATAAATACTTCATTTTTCACACTTACAGAGGAAGATAAAAACACATCTCTTGAGAAAGGAAACTTAAACCAGTTATAAAAATTTTCATTTCATACTCAATCAAATTCAAAATTTAACTCAAACTTTAACTCAATCTCAATATTATCATATTTCTATTACTTTTACATCAAATCTAACTTAATTATTATTTTTAAATATTATTTTAACATAAACTCAAAATACCACTAACAACTACCAATACGACATTTCCCCAATACGACATTTCCCGAAATTATTTCACTCATCTTATTCATGAGATTAAAGAGTTGCCTCCATTGTTTTATTATTGGAAATTTTATCTTTCTTGAGCAAGCAATCTCATGTCTATTCATATTATAAAAAACTATCATCATCAAAATCTGCATCACACCAAAAATAAAACAAAATATAATTAAAATCTACCAACGTACAACAAGCATCACGTCAAAGAAAATCATCTCCGTCTTCAATAGCGCCGCCCACCGGCTGTGGACATGAGAACACGGTTCGTTTTTTTCCCCTTCTTACCCCTTGACTCATTTGCCTCGGGCTTACCTGGTATCTCCACATGCTTTGTTCTTGATGCTACGTTGGCAAAAGAGGCCCCAGTGTCTCTCAAACCTCCTATAAGAGGCAGAACCAAAAATAAAAAAAAATCAGTAAGCAAAAGAAAAAATCGACATTGTCTATCTACTGCACATTTAAAAAATGTATCTACAAGTCCGAAATAATCCTAAAAACCTTGTTGGTGTATAACAGAAGTATCGTGAGGCATATCAATCTTTGGGGCACTTGGGGCTTCATCAGTTCTGAGAGAAGGGGAATCATAGGCAGCAGCAAAACCGAGCCTCGCAACACTTGAAAACGATTGCCTTTCTCCAGCTGTGGGTGCCCAAGAAGATGACGATGATGATGATGATGCAACAGCAGGACTAGTTCCCAAAGCTTTTAGGGCAGGCGAACGTGAATAAGAACACGATTTAGTGAGAGAATTAACAAAGAAGCAAAACATATATTTATGTTAATAAGCAACAATGGCTCCTAAAAACAATGTGTGATGGCATGTGAAAATAATGAATTCCATGATCCATGAACTACTTAACATTCAAAAGTACAAAAGTACAAAGCTACTATTGTCTTACTAGCTCATACTATCATTCAGTGGAAAACTCACCTTCAAAGTCGTCCACAGAGAAGCTAGGGGCAGGATTATATGAGTAACTTGGCACAGGCACAAACTGGCTGTCAGCAACTTCGGCCTTAATTTTTTCCTTAAGTTCCTAATCACACAAAACCAGTTTACACTGCAGGTACTCATGATATTGGAACATAACTTTCATCCGACAACATTAAAATGTTTGTCAATGTTTCAACCTAAGACGGAACAAAATGCAACATAATTTATCACCTTAAGCAGACTTGCCAAACTCAACAAATTGTTTTAGGCTTGTGATATCTCACAGTAATCTACTGCACAAAACGTGTCACTCAACTTCCCAACCTAAGAAGGAATAAAGTACCGTAGGTTTATCACCTCATGGAGACCTTCAAATACTCAATAAGATATTTTACAACTCGTGATATTGGAATACAACAGTCATCCTACTGCATAAAACATGTCACTCAACACCTCAAACTAAGAAAGAATGAAGAATGCAGATTTATCACCTTATGCGGACCTCTAAAACTCAACAAGATTTATTAATCACAAGAGAACGACTTATGCATACAGCTGTCCATAAAGTGGTCTTTTATCTCTCTCTATTAACATATGACCTTCAGAAGTAGAGCGAACAGTTAAAGTTAGCAGTTTTGCGACTTGTTTAAAAGCAATATTCATTGAGGCTGAAACACTTAACTGCATCTCAGAATCCAAGAAAAATATGAAGTCAAGAGTCAAATGCTAAGGCAAGATACACTAGCTCTGTACCAAAAGAAGGCGGCAATTGTAGGCATATATAAAGAATGTTTTCCAACAAACACCACCACCAGAAAGATTCGAAGTAGTGAAACCACACCTTTCTAGCAAGTTTCTTTCTTTGCTTGTCTCTGTTCTTAATTTCATCCATAAATGGAGAAAGGGATTCAGCTGGCAATTTATCACGCAAATCGATCTCACAAAGCTGCAAAAGCACATATAAGCGACTGAAGCTACAAGACGATGTTTGATAGAAACATATTGAAATATTTCTTACTAGTGATCACCTGAAATGTTGTTGTCAAGGATAAATGACTTAAGAAGCGATAGCGCCGTCTGATGGCCTCTGATTGTGTCGCTGTCTCTAACTGTAAGATCTTTCCAGTGATTCTGGAATATTAGTTCTTATCAGACCGACACGCTCTAGGTACAAATGCATTAAAATTTCAATTTATGACTAGATAAATTCTAATTTTAAAAATATTTCCAGAAACTACGGACCTGGCTATAGCAGAACACCAATTTCAAGGGTTCGTAGCAGATAGCTTAGAAATTAATAGAACACTGGCATCCCTACTGCTCTACTAACAAAGAAAGGTGATTCCTTTTTCTATTATACTTTACTCTAGTTTTAGAGAAAAATCAAACAAGGAACGGAAGAAATAGTCCTGCTACCTGTTAGGAAGATTTTCATAACTGCCATAATGGTGTAGAAGGCACTTCATGCTTAATGGATGAAGAATTAGGTGCTGGCCATCAATGGCCTAGAAATGTTCAAATAACAAAAGATCAATGCATTACAAAATCAACTAGAACAGTTAGCCAGATCCCAAGCTCACATCAAGAAGCTCAATTTAAATAAGATTTTGAAGAGTCTCTTTGCAGTCCAGGGGGAACAAGAAAAAAAGATAAATAAAAATTTTAAAAATAGAAAAAAAAAAACAACAACAAATAATGTGTATGGGATCAATGACCTGGTAGAAATTATATGAATCCCCCTCTTTCCTCTCCTGGATGCCAATAGAAACGGCCTGCGAATTTTTATTATCATCAGCTGAAGAAGACGAAGATCTTTCATGATCTTCAAACATTTCATTGAACTCTGCAACTTGAGGCAAACAGAACTCAGAAACCATCTTTCCTGGAGATGATTTTTCACAATAATCTGAATTGTTATATTTAGCAGTTGGTGGAGAGCCACAAAGACTTGCACTTTCCTTGTCACCAATAGAAGTCCTTTGTCCTTTCCAATATTTCTTCCTCCTCTCCAGCTGCTCAATAGCAGCACAAACATAT
Source organism: Striga asiatica (assembly GCA_008636005.1). Taxonomy (NCBI): domain Eukaryota; kingdom Viridiplantae; phylum Streptophyta; class Magnoliopsida; order Lamiales; family Orobanchaceae; genus Striga; species Striga asiatica. Next base: position 948,888 of record BKCP01007959.1, on the reverse strand, counting down.
GGAAGCTTTTCAATGTCATCAACTAGGCCCGAATTGGCTCTGGCTATCCAACTGTCCAAATCCGACATTGCCTCTCTAACAGATAGGTCAACATCCGAAATCAAGGTGAACTTCGAGAAAGAGTCCAGAAGCTCATCCTCAACGTTAATGCTCTCGTTGATTCTAAAAGAAGAACGGAAAGAACCTTTCTGACGCGTTAATAGGACAAACTCTATTTCATCTCCTATGTGATATTGCTTCACGTTCTCAATGCGGATTGTGTACAAATCTTTAGAAGAAATCATCGCAAAGCAAAGAGGGCATTTTTTCCAGCATTCATCTTTAAGATCCGCTCCACCTACTGAAAAGTATTGCAAAATGCATGGGAAGCAGAAGATGTGGCCGCACGAGGTTATTTGCGGACATAAGGGATCATCTAAGCAAATGGGACAATGGACTGGAAAAGGAGTGGAGTACTTAAAGCAGATAATATCTTCCCAACATAACATCTTATCTGGATCCAAAGACTCGACATCATAGTTCTTAGAATCTAGCACCACAAACCTGTAGTTTGCTTGTAAGAATAATTCCTTATTATAAGGTTTCCTCTTTTGATATCTTCGTGGAGGAGGAGCCCTGGGCTGTGGGCGTGAGATATGTATAGGATTGTAATGAAAGTTTAACAAGTGGTTGGCATTAAGCATCTGCGCTTTCTTCCCAGCTGAATGTCCGGAGCTATTCTGGGAACCAGAAGTTTTTCCTTGCCACTTTGAGGCTCCAATTGGCCCATGAGCAGCAGCATCGGGATGCAATAATTTTTTGCCTCCATTTTGCTGAATTGGACTTATGTCACTGTTGTGTCTCTCCTCTCCTTTCACCTAAATGACAGATATAAAGAAGTTTTTCAGATAAACTGGCCATATTGTGAAACAGTCAAAATGAACTTTCTTTCGTTTACAATCTGCCAGGCAGACCACATCAACATTACCTCTTTGGAAGATCCTCCTGAATCGTAGGTGGCAAGAGACACTTGTCCTGGAAAAAAGCATTGTAATTGAAGATACCAAACAAAATGAAATGCCGCACAGATTTGAGTAACTTGACACACTTGGTTCAAATGAGTCCTTACTCATACTTGCTGAAAAATAGCACATGATAGTATATGAACTTCAGTTTGGACATTAAAGACTTGTTGGGATATATTTTCTCACGAAACAAACTAATCTTGAACATCATTACTCATTGGTTAGTTCAAGAAAACGTGTTTCACGCAAGAGTGTGATGGGAGGACCAGATGGTGAATAATGTTATTCATATTAAGGTAACAAATAGCGTGAAAGCAAAGCTCAATTCTTTCAACAGATTAAACCCCAACAACCTTGGAACACTATAATAGAAATAAGACTTGAGACATTTCTTTGCAGAAAGAACCTAAAACTTGATCAAGATAGGATCATTAACGCCGATCCAAAACGGCATAACGAAAAATAAACAAAGCTCAAATTAATACCTGATGGAGGACGAGCTTCCGGCGGCGGCGCGGAATCAGAGATTTGGGGGTTTGAGTGGGATTGATCGGAAGAGGAGCAGAAGCCATGGCCGGAAGGAGAAGATTGAGACGATGAGCGAGAGGAGGACGACGCTGTACCAAGATTACGTGAGGGCAAGATGGACATGAAATTCTGGTTTAGATTTGCTGCGTGTTTTTTGCTTAGCTTTGCGGGTTTCCCCTATGGCGTTGGATTCTGATTCTATATTTTCTGCCCCAATATCATTTCAAGCACCATTAACATAGGCCGACGACGCGGCTAAAGGTGGCTACTGGGCCGGTTGGCCCGCTAAACCGTCGGGTTTAGTCCGTTGACCGGCTGCTTGTGCAATTTTTTATGATCTTTTATATGTATGTTACAATTTTTTTTTCAAATGCAAAGAATTACGACGTTTCAAATAAAATCATACATAAATTATTTATAAAACGAGTAATAAATAAAAATAAAATACAATTTAAAAGTCATTGAAAAAAATTAAATCACAAATCAATCATTAGTGAAAATTAGTATATTTGTAATTAAAAAATAAAGCTTTTTAACGTAATTTTTTTTTAAAAAAGATTTATAGTTAAATCTAGCTATTGAATCTTGGAGTTGCTATAAAATAATATAAAAAAAGAACACACCTTAAGATACTGGCTCTTTACCATTACCGATTGATCACATTTGTCTTGTGTTGATCAAGTTCGTTCGTTATGTATTGAATCTAAGTAATGTTCGTTCGTTAGAAGAATAAAGGGTAAATTGCACCAAACCCCCCTGTGTTTATGTAAATATGCGCGTTTTCCCCCTGTGTTTGAAAAACTGCACCATACCCCCTTAGGTTTTAATGTCGACGGATCACGCTCCCCATACCCCAAACACCGTTAATAATTTTGTAAAATCCCCGTTATGCCCCTCGTATTAGAACCGTCACACAACACTCTGGTCTCACAGCACTCTCTCACAACACAGCATGAAAAAATCAGAAAGAACACACACTCGATCCAATTGAAGGAAATTCGAACAAATTTGCTAAATCATTTCAATCTCAGGTCGACGAGGAACTGCTTTCAATCTTAGGTCGATGGCGACTTCTGAATAGCTTTCAATATGGTCGAAGAAGAAATAATGCATTAGTTTTAGTCCACGGCAAATTAGGGTTCCCGCAAAGCGATTTCGTCTAAGGTATTTTGACATGTACTTTCTTACTGGCTTTTACTATATTGTTTATTTATGGTTAAACCTTGAAAGCTTGTTTGTTGAATGCCTATATGATATACGAGATTAGGGTTGTAGTCTTTGTATGTCATAGAAATTAGGGTTGTTTTCCACGACAAATTAGGGTTATTTATGTCCTTATGTAAAATGCAAATGTGCCAGGAAATATAGTTTGTTTTGATAGTATTATCCTGTTGTGCCAGCAAATGTTCCCTTCCCCTTCTTCTGAAATCAAACAAAGCTTGTTTGTTGAATGCCTATATGACCTTAGGGTTTGTAGTTTATTTTGCTAAAGGTCCTTATGTGAAATTCAACTAAGCCAGTATAAATAGTTTGTTGTGGTTCCCTTCTTCTGATATCATGTGTATATGTTTTTAATTGTACATCTTGTGGTCCCTTCTTTAAGGCAACAATTCAATTGAACCAACAATATATAGTGTGCATTTTTATTTGTATACAATGTGGTCGCTTTTGTTTATATTCTCCATTGCATTAACCAATTAAATTGATCATGTTATTATTGTTTTTATGTATGATGGCTGTCTGCTTTGATGTTAGAGTTGGAGGAGTAGTAAAATGGGAGCCTTTTCTTCAATATTTTGGGGGGCAGAAAGTTGCAGTTCAATGGGATGATGTGGACAAGTTATCTATATTTGAAATCATGGATATCTACAAGACAGCTGGTGGAAAATCATCAGTTGTGGAAGTTTTCTCACATAAGCCTGGGGTGACCCTAAAGACAGCAAAGAAGAGGATTAAGATAGACTCTGATAAAGATATCCTTAAGTTGGTGAAGAAGTATCAAGGGGTTTATGTGATTCCACTATACTTTGAGGATTTACAGGGACCTGTACAACAGATGGACACTGATGGGAACCTCATGCCTTCACAAGAAGAGATACCTCTTCTTGAGTATCCCTATACTCAAGAGAGCTTTATAGATGAGGCTGATGAGGAAACTACAGAAGCCATACCAGAACCAAGCTATATGGGTGAACCTGAAGGGCAGAAAGATGATCTACCTTTTGAAGATGGAGCACAACATGAGTTTGAAGCACAACAGGGTGGATCACATGGTGGCCAACAACATGAGATGCCTCATGAGTTTGAAGCACAACAGGGTGGATCACATGGTAGCCAAGAACAGGAGATACCTTATGAGACTGCACCACAGGGAGAATCTGGATCACATGATGAGGATGAAGGACACCAAACTGAGGATGATTCAGAGGATGAAATGTATGTACCTGGCCAAAGTAGTGAGGACATGTCATCTGAATTGTCTGAATGGGAGTTAGAAGATCTAGAAGGCCCTGAAGATGATGATATATTCCAGCAGAGGGATCCTGGTCATGCTAAGAAAGTTCACAAGATGGCTAAAGAATGGATGAAACAGAGAAGAAAGAAGAAAAAAATAGCAAGAGAAGAAGCTGAAAAGAAGACAAAGTCTAATGAATCAGATTGGTACAGTGATATTGAGGATGATGATGAGAAGTTGTTTCACATGGATGATGAATGGAATGATGGCATGAGTATGACAAAGTTTGAGCTAAAGGTTGGTCTGAAATTTCCAAACAGAAGCAAATTCAAGGAGGTTCTTAGAGACTGGTCTGTCAGAAAGGGTTATGATTCGCAATATCCCAAGAATGAAGCTAAGCTCATCACAGCAAAGTGTAAAAGTGGTTGTGACTGGTATTTGAGGGCCTCAGTCATATCTGACATGGCAAAATTTCAGATCAAGACCCTGAAAGGCACACATTCATGTGCTTACAGGACAGAAAACAAACAGGCAGATTACAAGTACCTAGGGAGAAGGATGATTGAAACATTGAGAGACAATCCTGCTGAGCCACTCCAAAGTCTGAAAAACAAAATTAAGAGAGATTGTGGGGTTGATATAAGTATTCACAAGGTGTACAGAGTTAGAACTTATGGTTTGTCATTGTTGAAGGCTGACATTGGGGAGCAATTTAGGAGACTGTATGACTACTGTTCCACTGTAGCCAAGTACAATCCTGGTAGCACCCTTATCCTAAAACTGAACCATGATTTTACACCTCCAAAGTTTGTCAGAATGTATGTTTGCTTTGGTGCAATGAGGCAGGCCTTTGTGACTGGATGCAGGCCCATTATAGGGCTTGATGGATGTTTTTTGAAGACTCTACATGGTGGTCAACTACTATCAGCTATTGGCAGAGATGGCAATGACAACATGTTGCCTATTGCAATGGCCTATGTGGAAGTTGAGAAGATGGACTCATGGAATTGGTTCATTCAAAGGCTGTTAAGAGATATTGATCCATACCGAGAGAAGAACTGGACCTTTGTTTCAGATAGACAGAAAGGCTTGCTTGATGCTGTTGGTCAAATCAAAGGGGCAGAACACAGGTATTGCTTAAAGCACATGTACAACAATTTCAAGCAGAAATGGGTTGATTTGGAATTAAGAAAGTGGTTTTGGAAGGCAGCCAGCACATACAATGTGAGAGAACACATTAGATGTATGAAAGAAATCCACAGGCTTGTCCCAAAGAAAGATAGAAAGGTTACTCCATTTGAGTGGCTTAAGGCTATCCCTGAAGAACACTGGGCAAGATGTTTCTTCACTTCCAATGCAATGTGTGATGTTATTGTGAATAATCTGTCAGAGTCCTTCAACAGTTACATCTTAGAAGCTAGGTATATGCCTATCATAGACATGTTTGAGTGGATAAGGAGAAGAATGATGGCAAGGATGCAGGTGAAGAGAGTTGGTATTGAAAAATATGCAGAGGATATATGCCCAAACACAGTGAGAAAAATTGAAGAGCAAAAGATGTTGAGCAGAAACTGTTACCCAACTTGGGGTGGAGAAGATAAATATGAGGTGGTGCATGGGGTTCAGAGTCATGTTGTGCAATTGAATGCTAGAAGTTGTACCTGTGGCATGTTTCAGTTGGTTGGCTATCCTTGTTGCCATGCACTAGCATGCATCTCATATCACATGTTTAATCTTTCTGACTATGTGTCTGATTTTTTCAAAAAAGAAATATATGTGAGGGTGTATAGCAATATGATCAACCCTGTTCCAGGGATGAATGACTTTGAGGAGTCTAGAATGGGCCCAATTCAGCCATCTGATCCTGTGAAAAAAAGAGGTAGGCCAACAAAGAAAATGAGGGCTGATGGTAATGACATGAGTACTATGGGAGGAAGTGTGAGCAGAAAGGGTCATCTTAAGATATGCAAATTGTGTGGGGGGAAAAATCACAATAAAAGGAGCTGCATCAAAAGGGCTAGGGAAAATTCTGGTGCTTCTGGACAGGTATATTCTTATTTTCATCATGTTATGCATTAAACTTCACAAAATTTCATGTTAATTGTTTTGTACATTCATGACATTTGCAGCAACATCCATCTCAGCCTACTGGTCCTGTTGAAGGTTTTTTCCACAACACTGGCCCTCAAAGATCTACTCAGTAAGGCTTTTTCCTGTGGTCCTGTTGAAATGGCCTTCCATTGCTTGTTTGTTTGGTCATGAGGCCATTGTTGGTAAATTATTTTGTGTAAGTTGGATGTGGTATGTTGGTACAATTTGACCAGTATTTTGGATATGCTATTAGGATTTGGTTGCTGTTGTTTTGTTATGTTGGTATGCATGTTGCAACAACTCTGTTTTGGTTGAGATTTATAATATGTTGGTATTTATGCTGCTATAAGTCTGTTTTGGATTATGTTGTTTATTTCTGTTTTGGAATTTATGTTGCTATAAGTCTGTTTTTGGCATGTGTTGCTTATTTCTGTTTTGACATTTATGTGGCTATAAGTCTATTGCTATAAGTCTGTTTTGGCATATGTTGTTTATTTCTGTTTTGGCATATGTGTTTTAGCATATGTTGTTGGCCAATTGAGCAGGTTTTCATGCATTCATTGTAATCTTGAGTTTCATGCAAAATATAGGCTTACATTATCAAGCATTACATTTTACAATTACTTGAGAATGATAACAACTACAAGGATTACAATAACCAAAAACATCACTCCATTGTTAATTTTTTTTTCAAATTTCTCCATCCTTGAATGCATCTCTTTCACCATTGATGTGACTTCAGCATTTTCATTTGCTAAATTTGCTGCAGTTGATTCAACTTCATCATCATCTTCATCATAATCTTCATTTTCATGAGCACACGGCTTCACCCAATTCACTGTCGTAGGTTTAAACCAAGCAAAAAAGTCACATTTGTTGTACGGACAATTGCAAAATAGCTTTCCAATCGTTCTTTTTGTAGGACCAACTACTCTGATTTGTGCAAACACATTGCATTTACACTTTAGATACCGGTATCGTAAATCCAAACTGTCAATCTTCTCCATCTTCGATTTTTGGGACATTTTCAATCTTTCTTTGTCTTTGAATCTGGGAAAAAAAGGAAGGATAGAGGAAGAAATTAAGGCTGAAAATATTTGAATTTGAAAGCTGGAAAAAAAAAAATCAAAGCTGCGAAAAAAAAAAATTGAAAGCTGTGAAAAAAATACCTTTTTTGTGCTCCAAATTCTCTCTCCAGCAGGTGTGTAAAAAAGGGTTTAATGCACCAAACCCCCTTGTATTATACGAAATCTGCGCGTTTCCCCCCTGTATTTTAAAAATTGCGTCAGACCCCCTTCTATTAAGGTTTTGTATGCGCGAAACACCCAAAATATAGTACAAAACCTTAATAGAAGGGGGTCTGACGCAATTTTTAAAATACAGGGGGGAAACGCGCAGATTTCGTATAATACAAGGGTGGTCTTGTATATTTTACCCGTGTAAAAAATGGTGTGGAAGAAGAACATGAGAGGTGGGCTATTTAAAGACCCTTACTAAGGGTAAAAAGGTCTTTTTGACACAATAACGGTAAAAAAATATCCATACACTTGCTCATTCAGCGCGTTTTATACACACGCGTCAACTCAAACGGTCGGGGGGATTTCGCGCAAACGGAAGTAAAACCTAAGGGGGTATGGTGCAGTTTTTAAAACACAGGGGAAAAACGCGCATATTTACATAAACACAGGGGAAAAACGCGCATATTTACCCGAAGAATAAACATTTTGAAGATGTATTTAGTGCGGTAACAAAAATATAATGGATTTGGAGGTCCAGGAATCAATGGGTGTTCCAGCAGTGCAAAAGGCCAACTAAATACATAGTAGATAGTGCTCTTAATGACTGGCTTGAGTTCATGGACAAAGGCTAAACTTGTAGAGGTCAACTAGGTGCTTTGAGGCTCAATGGTTGCCCTCTAAGACTAATCCTTTGCAGATGAACTGAAGTTATGGTTGATAGCTGATCCTTCTATATGGTCTCTTGGTTGTTGGTTGTCAGCAGCTTAGTTAATATTAGTGGATATTGTATCTGTTTATTAGCTTATGTTGTTTTAGTTAGCTTTTGTTTTGGCAGTGGCTGTAGACTTATGTTAGTTGATGGTTGTATAGAGCAGTGTTCTGTAGCTTAGTCTCTGTTGCTCTATGTTGTCTTTGTAGTAATTTAGGACACCTTGTGGGTGATCCTCTCGGTTATGGCTAATTAGCCATCGAACTCTGTACATTTATTCTAGTTATTCAGTCTATCGTTTCGTTAAAAAAGAAAATTATTATTATTATTTTTCAGACAACAAGTGATAATTTGGGAACAAATAGCAATGCCCATGATTTTTCCACCTCTCTGAAGTCCAATTCACACATGGTCCGACCCACATTACCTTAGGTTTCATTTCATACGCTCTCGCACCGGTCTCCTCCAATATATAAGCCTCAGATGTCATTTCACCATTAGTCTTCGCCTCGCGTTTTGATTCCTTCCGTTGTGGAGAGTAGAGCTGCGGATCTCAGAGAGCTGAATTTGGGTGAAACCCGTCTCAATCGCCGCCGATCTCTCAGGCCGCTCCTTCTTTTCCGACGAGAATATTCCCTCGCCATGGCGTTCTCCTCTGACCGGCAGTCTCTGATTCCCAGCTTCATTTATTCCACCTCTTTCGCTTCCAAAACCCTAGCCCTCGACAGAGCTGCTGGGAGTTCCAACACTGGACTCGAGCCGTCGCCCCCCAAAAAGAGCTTCATGATTCCCGCTCCTAGTGAGCCAGGCAAGATCGAGATGTACTCCCCGCAATTCTACGCAGCTTGTACGGCCGGTGGAATACTGAGCTGCGGTCTTACTCATATGGCTGTCACCCCTCTTGATCTCGTCAAATGTAATATGCAGGTCTGGATCTGTTTACGTCCACTTTATTTTCAAATGCTGCAATTCATGTGCTTCCTCTAATAGATCTTGCCTATTTTGTAATATTGATGAGTTGCCCCTGCATAAGATCTTTCCGTCCTTCCTTTGTTATTTCCTGTATGGACATCAAAATATGTGTCTTTCTTATGTAACGCGAGATCTTAGGATATGAATCAGAGGTTCCATAATTAGTCCAAGCTAGTGTATGATTTGTCGCCATGGATGGCTAGATCATGTTTTGATAATGCTTTTATGTTGTTGTTTAGATGACAGTTATAATTAAGTTTATATTTATTATGTAAATTGTGGGCTTGGGATTTCTTCTTCTTCTTCTTCTTCTTATGTGGGAATTTTCACTGTGGATTTCAAAATCATCAATCCAGATTGAGCCCTGTATTTTATTTATAAACTCCTTTTGACTTCTGTGTTGGAGTGATGGAGGGAAGGCACTCCATATTCTTCTGGATTTCTGCTTAATTGTGTGATTTACAAGTATGTTGTATACTTGTTTCCTGTCACTGTACCTAATGAAGAACTGATCTTTGTGTCAAATGCTTTCCAATAATTACATAGTTATGTGCTCTTCAAAATTTATTTTCTTGCTTCTATTCATTTCTGCAATCTGAAAGAATTGTTGAATTGCCTTGAATTATATTTAATGGACAGCTAATGAATTTAGCGAGTCATTGTAATGTGCTGTATTGTGATGTCACTATTGGCCCTCCAAGAACTGGATCCAGGTTCTTTGTACATATCTGGAGGTTCTGGTGACTGAGTTAACCCACTCTCATTTGCATTTCTTCAGATTGACCCTGCAAAGTACAAGAGCATCTCGTCAGGTTTTGGAGTTTTATTGAAGGAGCAGGGAGTAAGAGGTTTCTTCAGGGGATGGGTGCCTACCCTGCTTGGGTACAGTGCCCAGGGCGCCTGCAAGTTTGGATTCTATGAATTCTTTAAGAAGTACTACTCAGACCTTGCTGGACCAGAATATGCATCTAAATACAAGACTTTGATCTATCTTGCTGGTTCTGCTTCTGCGGAAGTGATTGCTGATGTCGCCCTTTGCCCCCTTGAAGCTGTGAAGGTTAGAGTCCAGACTCAGCCTGGCTTTGCTAGAGGGTTGTCTGATGGACTTCCCAAGTTTGTGAGATCTGAAGGTGCTCTTGGGTACGCATACATTCATTCTGATCTGTTTATGATTAAATCTAAGTGCAGTGCTATCAAATGGCGGCCATGGCATGACATGGTGGATTTTTTACAATCTTCCATTCAAGATTTGTGAAGGATAGCGGTCATGGCGGCCTCTTGGGCTGAATTTTGACAAACCGCCATGTACCGCCATCTGCCATTAATAACACTGGCTGAAGGCAGGTTCTTCATGATAGACATGATTTGTAACTGTTTGCAGGTTGTACAAGGGCCTGGTTCCACTTTGGGGGCGCCAGATTCCATGTAAGTCGTGAGCTGCTAGGTTTTCATAGCTCCCGTTTGTTCCATATTTGAACCATTTGAATTCCATGCATGGAAACATATCTCTGATTTGCTGTATTATGTCAATGCTGGAGTTTGTTTTTATCTATACTAGAAAACAGAATTGCTATGCTTAGAAGACCAGCTTTTCAGAAATTATATCAATTTTGTTGTTGGTCGCAAATACTTATGTAACGAAATTGGTGTTAATTAGCTGGATACTGCTTACTTTGTCAGATTCTATTGCTATCTCTCAACTGAAAACACTGAATTATGGTTTTGTTTGTCTGTACACGGAATCTTGATCGATGTCATATGTGAAAGCAATGATCGGTTTAGGTTCAAGTTAATTTAACTGATTTTGATGTAGTTGACAGAGGTATCAATTTAGTGGATATATTGCATGGCGCCATCTCAGGAATATCAGAAAAAGGGTAGTTCATAAAAGATAGTTTGGTGTATTGTGACAAAGCAATATTTATTTCTCTTTGGACTAGGTGGCGGCTTAATGTTGTGTCATTGCATAATTTCAAGTTTTTGGTGGTTCATGTATTGTGCTACTTTATTTAAAAATCATGGAATGAGTTGAATGCTTTCTCCACAGAATTAGCTGGCTGATGGAGGGGCCAAGCTTCTTTGTTTTCCTAATGCTCTAAATTTATATTACAACCATGTACGTTAACTGCAGATACGATGATGAAGTTTGCGTCTTTTGAGACTATTGTCGAGCTTATCTACAAGCATGCAATCCCCACACCCAAGAATGACTGCAGCAAATCCCTGCAGCTTGGTGTGAGTTTTGCTGGTGGCTATGTAGCTGGCGTTCTGTGTGCTGTTGTGTCTCATCCGGCTGATAACCTCGTCTCTTTCCTCAACAATGCCAAGGGTGCTACTGTTGGTGATGTGAGTGTTTTCTGCATGTAGTTCAATTCTAATTCCTTGATACCCTCTTTTTTTGACTTTAATTTACGCCTTCTTGGTACTTTTACTCTCACAGGCCGTAAAGAAGCTTGGATTGTGGGGATTGTTTACCCGTGGACTTCCTCTTCGTATTGTCATGATTGGAACCCTCACTGGGGCTCAGTGGGGTATCTATGACGCTTTCAAAGTTTTTGTTGGGCTGTAAGTTTATTTACCTCGCTCAACTATTAGGGAATAATGTTTTGCAAATAGACATGTAGTTTTCTAAGAACCTAAATTGGCTATCTTTTATCGTATTTCCAGGCCGACAACTGGTGGTGCTGCTCCAGCACCGGCTGCCACAGAACTGGCGAAGGCGTAGAGTTAGTGGAAATATTGATGGAGTACAAATTTCGAGATAGCCCGCTTCTTCAAAGGGGCAATAAAATTTATATTACATTTGAGTTTTGCTAGCACCTGGCAGGTGGAGGAGGGTATGCAAATATTATTTTATGATTTTTATATACTCTGCTGATTTGGTATTTTGGAGGTCCAATCTTCCAGCATACTTCCAACTGTCATGTTATTTTTGTTGAACTAGCTATAATGTTATGAAGGGTTGTGAAAGACCTCCCAAATCATGAAAATAATAGGCAGTTGCAAAAACATTAGCACTGTTGAGTCATTTTGTTCCTGAGATATTTTTAGAAGGTGGGCGAGGATTAATTTCTCGCAAACATTGAGGATGTAGGAGTTATGCTTATTTCGTTCTCCTTGCTCATGCTGCTTGGTGGTTTCATATATTTTTGTTTTGGTGATGTCAGTTTATTACTGCAATGTGCTTCTATAATATTCAATAGTTTATTGAATTGCTGTTTAATGGCTGATAATGTTATTGATGATTACTTGTTAAGGTTATTTTTAATCCTCGAAGGGAGTATGGTCATTTTTATATAAAAATTGGTAAAATGAATAGCTGAACCATTTTTGTTGTGCTTGTGGAAATNCTCACCTTGTTTGAGGTGTTAGTCCGGTTGTGCAACCTTGTACTGAACCTCCTCTCATTTTCTTATTGTTATTCGATTTGAAAAAAAAAAAAAGTATTTATATATGGATTTTGACTTTAAAAGTCTATTTATAAAAGCGAGTGTTAGGTGAAAATTTTTAATTGGATTTTATAATTTAACCATTGAAAATATCATTTTGAAGAAGTCGTAGTTGGATATTTTGAGAAGTCGCTAGTCAAAGTTTAATTTGTAAGTAGATTTTTAAGAAATCCACCCACGCGGGTATAATATATTTGCGAGTGAATTAAGACATTCACAATTCACAAACAAAAGAAGGTCGACAATTGTAATCTTCTCCGTCGGTGGTTTTCTTTATTAGTAAAGTCTATTAATAATTAATAATCATAAATAGTTTGGAACTAACCCATAGTATTATAAACTTTTTCTGATAATAGGAAAATGATGATTTATACTTGAGTGTGTTAAATTTGGGCTAATAAGATTGATACTTTTGTTAATTTTTGGGATAATAAGATTATGTATGATAATTTATCCTGTTGGAGTTTGTGTTAATTTTTGGGCTAATAGGATTATGTAAGTACATTGTACCTAGATAACAAGAAATTTGTATTAGTTTTTGGGCTAATAGGATCATGTAAGTTCATTGTACCTAAGATAATAGAGTCATCACGGAGGACATAAATGCAGATCTAGTGGCACAAGTGAACACTGATGAAATTACGGAGGCTCTCTTAGCATAAACCCTCACAAGGCCTCGGGGCCAGATGGTTTGACTTCTTTGTTCATTCTTTCTGGTCTATGATTGCTCAGGATCTTTGCTCTACAGTTTTGAGCTTCTTTGACTCTGGTTTGATTCTGAAAAGTTTAAATCACTCCTTGATTACTTTGATTCCCAAATGCTTCAATCTTTCCCTGGTTTCTCAATATAGGCCAATCAATATTTACAATGTCATTTATAAAGTGATTTCTAAAATTCTTGCAAATAGATTAAATTCTTGCCTTCCATTTGTATTTGTGCAAATTAGACACTCTTTATGCTTAGTAGACATATCCTCCACAATGTAATAATTGCAAATGAGGCTATTCACTTTCTGAAAAGTCATAGATCTGGGAAAAATTATTTTCTGGACATTATATGGGATATGAGTAAGGCCTTTGATCGGGTAGAATGGGACAATGTGAGATTAATTATGCTTAAATTGGGCTTTAATTCCTTATTTGTGATGTGGATTATGCAATGTATTTCTTCTTCTTTCTTTTCCTTTAATGTGAATGGTGAAGATGTTGGTTATCGTAACCCCACCAGAGGCATAAGGCACGGTGATCCCTTATCATCATACCTTTTCATTCCGATTTCTGATATTTTAACCCATCTGATAAAAACTGAGTTGTCAAAAGGTAATTTGCAGGGAATTAAGCTGAGTAAGAACTGCCCAACTCTCACACACCTCTTTTTTACAGATGACACCATGTTATTTGCTAAAGCACACCCTCATCAAGCCAATACCCTACACATCCTCAATACCTATCAAACCATCTTAGGACAAAAAGTCAATCTAGTAAAATCCTCCATTTTTTTCAGCAAGAATACCCCTCAAGCCCTCCAAAACCAATTTTGTAGTATTATGTTAGGTATCTCCCCTCACTCAGCCTCAGAATACCTTGGTCTGCCCCTTGGCATTGGCAAGTCAGAGAATGCCACATTCTCTTATGTGGAGGATTCTATTAGAAAAAAAATTTCAAACTTGAAAAATTGATATCTTTCTTTTGCAGGTAAAGAAGTGCTTTTGAAGGTTGTTCTTAGTGCAATGCTCACATACACCATGTCATGTTTTCTCTTACCTTAGTCCGTGACTAAGAAAATCTCAGCTGAATTGTCTCTCGCGCTCTACCAATTTTCTAGAATGCAACTGCAACTCTTATTCCAAAGTTTTCCATATCAACTGATGCCTTTTCTTCCCAGCCAAGCCTCTGAACAACAATCTCAGTATATGTGGTCAATGGCATCCCAATATAATATGTCAAACTCATTTGGCATGCCTTTTCAACAAAGTAGTTTCATGCCAACAACGATGAGTTCAGGCTCACAAGATGCTGTAAGAGCTAGTACTGGACTAGAGGTTGAAGTCCTTAACCACATTTATCTTAAAAAAGATATAGAAAAATAAGCAAGCTGAGCCAAAGAGAGGTGAGAAATCGTCTGCAAAATCATGGACACAAGACAGGGACTGTTGCTTTGTCGAGCTTTCTACACTATCTCGTGTGATCCGATTATTAGGGCTCAACAGAGTTCAGGTGGCTTTTGGAGGCGAATCACCCAATACTACAATGGGAATGTTCAAGCTCATAATTTTATTGAAAGATCTATGGAGTTGGCCAAATCTCATTTTATGCTTTTCACGGAGATTGTTTAAAATTCAATACATCAATAAATAGGTTCCGAGCTGACCAAAATTATAATTTATATTTTCCTTAACCAACTTCTACCAACTAGTAGTAGTAGTGAGCAAGGGTCGATCCCACAGGGAATGTGAATCAAATCGTGAATTTTCTCGTATTAACTGAATTTATAAAAAGCAATAAAAAGGGGGGGATTGTGATTTAATAGCTAAACTAACTAATGAAATAAATAAAATCTAAATAAGAAAATAATAATAAAATAAAATAAATTAAGAGAAATATCTAGTTCACGGTTCCGTCTACACCCTCAACCGATTTGTCTAATCAACTTTGGTATCAAATCTCGCTATCTTATGAAATTACTGGCCCTAGGCAACGACACGGTCAGTTACCCGAATTTTTCCTTATTTTTAATTTAACCGCGAGACGCTCTACGATTAAACCTGACTTCTTGTACAGTCTAGAAAAACGTTTTCAAGATTTAATACAATTAGTCGCTTTACGATTTAGAAAAATAGGCTAGACTAATTAGTGAACTCAACCGCGTTCGTTCACTTAATTAGGCCGTGTTATCCCCGGTAGTTACCATCTTCCGGTTACCTCTTATGAATTAAACACAACAACAATTACGGATTGCAGGCCTAATTCAGATGTAGATATGAAAAGCCTAATCTAGGTGATCAATCTAAACAAGACTAACACATCATGGTGAATTATTCAAAATAACACAAGCAATTCCAAAAAGACAACTCAATAATCAACCATGAAAATTAATCAAACATCGTCAAATCATAGGGTTCAACATCACCGGAACTAGAAATAAACTAGCCTAACATAATAATAAAAATAAAAGAAAGAGAATAAGAATTTCCCCTTCGTGTGTAGGTGCGGCCTCCCTCCGCTATTAATCGGGTTCACCGTCTTCAAGCTCTGTTCGTGCGGCTTTCTTTTCTGCTTTTTCCCTTCCTCTCTTGCAGCTCCCAAAACTTGCGTCAATATATGGTGGCTATTGCGTGGGCCATTTTATTAAATAAAGATTGGTGGCTAACAAATATTTTATTTCCTTCCTTCAACTTTCGGCCAATGCCAATAATAGGTCTCCAACAAATTTAGCCAAATTCTCAATCTTGCAAATAAATCCTAAGAGTGGCGTGAGTGCTCCGCAAGTGATTCCTCCCAGCCAATAACTATCAGCCCAAATTAATAATTAAGGCTCTTGAATTTTCTCCAACAAATAATTCCAAAGTGCCCAATTAAGTCCAAGTGATTAACATGTCTTCTAAAGTCACGGCCCATATCTCTTTTCACGGCAACATCATTTTCGTGGGCTTAATTATGGAGGTTTCGATAACTGCTTGAATGAACTTCCGTACAATATTTTGCGTCCAACAAATACTCCAATAAGCTGAAAATAAATATAAAATAGTCAAAGCAAATAAATCCATCTAAATAATAAATAAGTCGAAGAATATAAATGTGCGATTAAATTTAGCATATAAAAATACGCTAATAAATATATAATATACATATTTTTTCCGACCAATCAGGAAAATGATGTTATTGTGTTGCAACATGCATTAATGGAGTGGAATAGTGATGATAAGAGAAGAAGCCTTCAAATGGCTCCACTGTTGGGAAATTCTAAAAAATAGTCCTAACTTTCAAGGGTCATCAACGACAAGTCGAGGAGGAAAGAGGTCTAGAATGCCTTAATCCGAAGATCACACTTCTGGATCTGGCCAAGATTCGGAGCAGGGTTGTGATGATGATGAAAGATATGTGTGTCGCCCAACTGGTCAGAAGACATAAAGGCAGGGAAGAAAAAGGTAAAATGTGACATGTGAAGTAACACTGATCAGAAAGCTTAACGTATGTTAGAAGTCTTTGGACATATTAATGATATACATAAAAAACAACAAAAATGAACTTAAAAAATTGGTTCGTATAGAGTCTTGGAAGACCTACCGAGAAATGCTAAAAGATGACATTTCAACAATGACTGAAGAAGAGTTAGAAGAAGCCCACTATGCACTTTTTCTTGAACTGAAAGATGAACTGGGCCTAACTAAATTTTTAATGATTTTCTAATGATGATTATGTATTGTATTTTATTTTAAGTTTGTGTTGTCTTTAATTTTAATTTGTACTTGTTTTTTATTTTTATGTACTCGATTTCTCTTTTGTGTTTAATTTGAATTTTAACCATATTTTATTTTATTTTGTGTACCATATTCTACATACACTAAATACATGTTCATGAAATACATTAGTTATTCATGTGCAAATTCAATGACAACCAACCAAGAAGTAAAGGAAGGGGTAGATATAGTAATGGACACTGACGTGATTCCCACCTAACTTAGTAGATCTTATCTTCTGTCATTATAAATAGATGTCTCAAATGGATTCTCATACACACTACCATCTTCACCAAATAATTTATCTTTCTGCACCTTATTTGGCTTTTTTTTTTTTTTGTAGTATTTTATAACTTTTCTTCTTTTAAGATGTCTAAGAATACCAATGACAGAATAGCGTATCGTGCTTTATTAAAAAATATGCTTGATGATTCTCTAGTGCAGGCTGAATTTTACCTGATGGAGGTTGTGATTAATCAGTTCAAAGAATCAGAACAAGGTGAAAATTCAAGTAGAAGAGAACGACGAGTGGTCCATCGAGGTCGTGATGTCGTACTTGCTCTATTAATAAGAGATTATTTTGCTACAGAACCCACCTATCACGAGGGCATCTTCCACCGTAGATTTCTTATGTCCAAACGTTTATTTTCTCGTATTTATGATTTAGTTGAAATTATTCTGATTATTTCAAGACCATAACAAATGCATCCGGTAGGCAGGGCTTTTCACCCATTCAGAAGTGTACTACGGCTATACGTCAACTAGCATACGAAGCACCTGCTTATCAATGTGATGAATACTTACTCATGTCTGAGCAAACAACAAATAGAAGTCTTATGGAGTTTTGTCGAGCTGTGTGTGAGGTATTTGCATCTCAATACTTACGTTCACCTAATGCTGCTGACATCCAACGACTACTTGCATTGCACGAGGAGAAGCATGGTTTCCTGGAATGCTGGGGAGCCTTGATTGTATTTACTGGGAGTGGAAAAATTGTCCTTTCACTTGGCAAGGCTCGTACACTCAAGGAGATTATGGTGTACCAATGATAGTGCTTGAAGTAATAGCCTCACAAGATTTGTGGACTTGACATGTCTTTTTTGGACTTGTTGGGTCACGAAATGATATTAATGTATTGCACCAGTCTCCATTATTTAAAGATGTCTTATACGGGGTAGCACCAGAGGTAAATTTTACACTGAATGAAACTCAATATAATAAAGGACATTATTTGACAAATGATATCTACCAGAATGAGCAACATTTGTCAAGAGTTTCCAGTGCCCAGATGATCAAAAAAGAAAAAAGTTCAAGCAACGACAAGAGGCTTGAAGAAAAGATGTTGAACATGCTTTTGGGGTGCTCCAGTCAAGATGGGTAATTATTCGTGGCTCAACTCGTTTTTGGTATAAAAAATATCTTAATGAAATAATGTTATCATTGATTATTTTACATAATATGATAGTTGAGGATGAGGGTGATGAGGCAACAAAATTGTCTAATGATGACACTGAGCCTCCAATCCAAGCACGACAAGGCTATCCAGGAAATTTTCGTCGATACTTACAAATAAGAGTGGAGATGCAAGATCGACAAGTCCATCATCAACTTAGGCACGACCTAGTTTAGTATATTTTGAATGAACCTAATTAACAAGAGTATAGTAATATAGTTAATCTATGTTTTATTTCATCGTACCTTCTACGTGCAATAATATGTTTTTTTAAAAAAAATTTTAAAAGTATCCCAATTTTTGTTAGTGTTTATTCTAATTTTTTTTTAAAAAAACTCGTTTCAGTTGTTTTTTTTCGATAATCCATCAAACTCGTTCTTATACCATAAAATTGATATTTTTGGAGGCCAAATATATTCAAGTTTTATTTTAATAGAAATAACATATTTTACTTCTATCTTCTTTGAGCAATGTTTGTTGGCGTTCGTTCTACTTAAAAAAAAAATCGTTTTTAATTTTTTTATTTTTAAAAAACACACCAACACGTTCTTATACCACAAAAATGAATTAATCTTTTTGAATGAAATTTAATATTGAAGCACGCCCTAAGTGGTCAATCATACAATGGATATAATTTCTGACTCGGCCAAACTCGTGCGTTGGCTCGAAACAACGAGATTAGACATGTTCTCGGGTCGAACCGGCCCGGGAACCGACCCGCGAACCGGTCTCGGCATGGACCGAACTGGCCTCCTAAGGGCCGGTTCGTTGAACCGGACCCATAGGGTCGCGGTTCGGTTAAGGTTCCCTATTTTTTTTTTTTTGTTCCG
>BKCP01007959.1:891245-928456 GCA_008636005.1 Striga asiatica | reverse complement strand
GGAGACTTATTCTTCTTCGTAGCTACCAAATAAATCTGACAACTGATCAAGTGTATACCTGTGTGCGTTGACGTTGACTTACAAATCCTCCAACAAATATTAGGCCTAGAAATCCCATAAAAAAACAGAGAGAAAAGAAAACGTTCATTTTGGGCTGGATCCGATGCGTCTATGTCAGAGCATGATAAATTACTTCCCTGAGGAAGTTTTGGAGCACGTGTTTGATTTTCTGACTTCACATCAGGACAGAAATGCAGTTTCTCTGGTGTGCAAGTCATGGTACAGTGTTGAAAGATTCAGCCGGGAGAAGGTCTTCATCGGCAACTGCTATGCCATCAGCCCCGAGCGGCTGATCGCCAGATTCCCTAGAGTTAGGTCCTTGGCTCTCAAGGGGAAGCCCCATTTTGCTGACTTCAATCTGGTGCCCCATGATTGGGGCGGTTACGTGTACCCTTGGATTGTTGCCATGGCAAGGAGCGGAATAAATCTGGAGGAGCTGAGGTTGAAGAGGATGGTGGTGTCTGACGAGAGCCTGGAGCTGCTAGCAAGGTCTTTCCCCAATTTCAAGTCTTTGGTGTTGGTTAGCTGTGAAGGTTTCACCACTGATGGCCTTGCTGCCATTGCATCAAATTGCAGGTATTGCACATGCCATGCTCTTCCTTCATTGAATAGCTTTCTTGTTGGGTTCAGATTGTGATCTATGTCCTATTTGTGAATGTTTGCGCTGAATGTACATTTGGATTAGATTCTTGTCATTTTGGGATGCTGTGACTGGTGCTAAAAGGTATATTTTTTTATTTATGGTTGAACTTTCTGTAATGCAGGTTTCTTAGGGAGCTAGACTTGCAGGAAAATGAAGTTGACGACAGAAAGGGCCAGTGGCTCAGCTGTTTCCCAGAGAACTGCACCTCTCTCGTCTCGTTGAATTTCGCGTGCCTTAAAGGAGAAGTCAATTTGGCGGCTCTCGAGAGGTTGGTGGCAAGATGCCCTAACCTCAGAAGCCTGAGGCTGAACCACTCGGTTCCTCTAGATACCCTCCAGAGAATACTAGTGAAAGCACCTCATCTGAATGATCTAGGAACTGGTTCTTTCGTCCACGATCCCGATTCAGATGCTTGCAACAAGCTCCAAAATGTCCTTCGAAAGTACACATCCATAAGAAGCCTTTCGGGATTTCTGGACGTCAACCCCCGCTGCCTCCCTTCTATATACCCTATCTGCACGAATCTGACTTCTCTGAACTTAAGCTACGCTCCTGGAATATACAGTAACGAGCTAATAAAGCTTGTCTGCTACTGCAAGAAGATAGAACGTCTATGGGTTTGAATCCTCATTAACCTTTCTCTTCATTTTCATTTTCATTATCTATATCTAAACAATTGTTGTGAAATTGTCCTTGATAGATTCTGGACACAATCTCCGATAAAGGGCTAGGGATCGTGGGGTCCACTTGCAAAGAGCTGCAGGAGCTAAGAGTTTTCCCTTCCGACCTCTATGGTGTGGGGAATTCTGGTGTGACCGAGGATGGACTCGTTGCAATCTCGGCCGGCTGCCCGAAGCTCAACTCACTTCTCTACTTCTGCCAGCAGATGACCAACGCCGCCCTAAAAACAGTCGCCAAGAACTGCCCGAACTTTATCCGCTTCAGACTCTGCACCCTAAACCCAACCATACCAGATGCCGACACCGGCATGCCGCTCGACGAGGGCTTCGGGGAAATCGTCCGCGCGTGCCCGAACCTGAGGCGCCTCTCAGTCTCTGGCCTGTTGACTGACCAGGTATTTTTCTACATAGGGACATATGGGGAGAAACTGGAGATGTTGTCTGTGGCGTTTGCTGGGGACAGTGATAAGGGTATGATGTACGTGCTTAACGGGTGCAAGAAGCTGAGGAAGCTTGAAATTAGGGATAGCCCGTTTGGTGATGTGGCGCTGTTGGCGGATGTGGGGAAGTACGAGACAATGCGATCCCTTTGGATGTCGTCTTGTGAGGTGACGCTTGGGGCTTGCAGGGATCTTGCGAAAAGGATGCCGGGGCTTAATGTGGAGATTATTGACGATGGTGGGGTTGAGTTTGGAGATGGTGAGGCGGATGAGAGGAAAGTGGAGAAGATGTACTTGTACCGGACACTGGTGGGCCCGCGTGGGGATGCCCCGGAGTTTGTGTGGACGCTGTAGGGATGAGCTGAGCTGTGGTAATTTGACAAATNTAGAGTGTACTCTCCAGTTCTGAATGAATAAACATAGTTTAGCTTGGAGATATAAATGACTTGAAACTATGGCATGCAAAAGAGTAGCAGTTGGTGATGTGTAAGAGATGAATTCTGCAATTTTCTTTTAGTTAGATGCATGACAGTATGAGAGGATGGAGTTGGTCAGACTTGATTAGGTTTCTTTTTAAAATAAGATTTCTGCTTTTAGGAATGAAAAAGAAAATGAATAGAGACATTTAGCTTGGACATGATAGCTAACATCTCAAGTAAACAGATGGACATGATAGCTAACACCTCAAGTAAACAGAAGAAACGGAGAAGAGAATGTTGGTAGTGGTACAAGTACAACTGAGAACCTCATTTCTGGTACAAACTTATAGATGCAACATATAGTCGCTAGCACCGGCACACGCAACATAGACCAGCCAAGACATAATTTCTAAGGTTGATCAACATATAAATAATAATCACAGATAAAATTAAAGTTTTGCCACCGAGTATGTAGCATTATTCTCATGGAAACAAGCCAGAAATAACCAGTTCACTATTGACTGAGCAACATATTGATAAAAGATGCCCTTAGCTCAAAAGCAGCAGCAGCACTCCTCCAGAACACAGCAACAACAGAGTGCAGCTAAACTGTAAAACAACAACACAATTCACTACCCTCAACCTTATAACAGTGCTTTATATTCAAAGAAATTCTTACAAAAGCTCGATTGAATACACTGCTAACAAAGAAATACAAACCTCAAGCAACAAAGATAATGATCTGATATCAAGTTACTTTACTAATATGCCCAAATTTTGACAGGTCATAGCATCCAAATAATGCTAAACATATATCAAATGGCTTGGGTCAGAAGTTTTGCCCGTTCAGTTCATTTTTGAACCATACTATTTCCCTTTCACCACACCTGTCTTTTGCAATTGTTAAACAGAATAATGCTGAATAAACATTTTTTCCCTAAAACATTTGTACTGCCCATAGGGTTCTAACCCCTGAGGGCCGAGTTCTCTAATTTATTTAATCCAGTTCTTTCCCACATCCTTCAACGAAGTGAAAAAGGGGAAAAAAAAAAGAAAGAAAAAAGAAACTAACATCAACAGGAAAATCAATGAATTGCTATGGCCTTGTGGAAGGGAGCATATGAATGGGAACATGGATGATCAAACAGTCACAGAGCCCAACTTTTGCGACACTTAAAAAGAAGCAAGTCTCAGCCTAAAGCAAAAAATGATAGTTTCTAGCATTTAAGTGCTTGTTTGAAAGCACTTGTTAGATGAACTTTTGAGAATAGAAGTCCATTGCCCATTATAATAGGCATTTGGTCGTCGTTTTGAAGTAGACTTTGAACAAGTCATTCATCAAAAAAGTTCATTTTCAAGAATTAGTTTGGACTTCTTGAGAAGTTGATTTATCAAATGCATCATTGCTAAAAGTATTCTTGAACAAGCACTAAAAATATCAACTTTTACTCTCAATTCAACATATTCTGCCCAGACTATGAGAAAGCAGTGATAGATGTGCTTTAAAACTCTTAACTATACGAATTCTGATATGAAGCGGTCGAATGGTTAGGGCTGCCCAAACAACCCTATTGTTTTAACTTGGATTTGACATTAATACACAGAAAGTAAACTTGAATCTAGACTGGATATCTCATTGGGCCACCTTATCCATTGACTCATTACACATCAAAACCTGGCACACCTTATCGAATTTTCATTATTAGGGATTTAACCTAGACTGGATAGAGAAAAAATCGAACATACCAGCCTCGTAAAAAGGAGGTACAACCCGAGTGATCATCGTCGTGGTGGTGGTGGTGATGGTGATCGATGTGGTGCTGAGGCGGTGGCGGGGGCGGGGGCCCACCACCGAAATATCCCTGATAACCACCGGGGCCCGGCGGCGGCGGGGGCGGATAATTGTACCCCGACGTGTAAGGGTGGCGGTCCGACGGCGGTTGAGGTGGTGCCCTCGGCGGAGGATATATTGATCCGTACCCTGATTAAGCAAGAGGGAATTAGTAATTGTTGAGATAAGCACGAAGATTTAACGAATTAGAGAGCTGAAAACGAAGGAATGATACACCAATAATTGTGAAAGAAAAAAAAAAATACAATTAAAAGGAATAATTATTAATTACAGATAAATTTATAGAGCAACGTTTGGGAAAACCTGGAGGAGGATAACTTTCTTGGGGCACTTTGTGATAACTCATTTTTCTGATTATTTCTCTCTACCTGAAAACACTGGGAAAAAAATAATGAATGATGAACCTGTGTTAAATCTACTTAGGTAGGTTTGTACCCGAAAAGAAAAAATCTACTTAGGTAGGTGGAGAGGCAAGTGGTTTGAAGATAGCCCTTGCTTACCATTGGTCATTGATATTCCTCCATGTTGTATTATAAATGCGTGAGATGCACAGATAACAATTTTTAGTTGAGAATTTAAAAACTAAATGATAGTTTGATATCTAAAGAGTTTTTCCTCTGAAAAAGCTCCCAAATCTCCTCGCCGCTCCCAAACCCCGCACAGCTCGTCGCTCCGATTTCAACCCGCCGGCCTTCCACAGTTGGCCGCTAGCTCTGCCGGCGGTCGCCGGCCCTAGGCCGTTTGGCTCCCCCCCTATTTTTTCTGCTTCGCTACCTTCTCTCTCGGCGTTCGTTCTCGTCGGCGCAGTCGGAGTTCGCCTTTTCTGGCGCCGACTTTTGATCTCGCGGCGGCGAAGACTGGGTTGGGAGGTGGTGGAGCCGTGGAGCGGTTCTCGGGGGGGATGCGCCTCAATTGCTCGGTGACCTAATTTGGGCGATTGGGGCTAGGCTGCGTTTCGTCTTCTTCTTCCCCGCTGCTTCTGGTTTTGAGGCGCAGGGGTCGCCGTGTTTTCTCCTCCGCCAGTGGTGTGGGTCGGAGTTGGGCCGCGGCGGCGCGTTAGCTGAAGGCAGCTTCCAGGCGGTTCGGGGTTGGGACGAGGCCGTAACATTTTTGTCCGATTCAGGGCAATATGGTGTTGCGGGCCTGGTTCGGGGTGGATTGGTGTTGTCCTGGGGTTAGGGTTTCGACACCGTTAGGCAACCGAATGGTTTGGGCAGTTTCGGGATAGATACTTCTGGCTGTGGGACTCACCTTCGCTTTGTTTCCGCTGGTTCGGTTTGGTGTGCTACTTTGGAAGGGCTTGATTAGTTATGTTTCTTTGTTTTGATTAGTTCAATGTTTGTTTGTTGTTTCAGTGTTTTTGTGTGGTTTTGTCGAGTCTTGTGGTGTGTTCGTTTGCTTTTGTTTGGGAGATGAATTCAGGCTAGGCATTGTGCAGTGGCTCTGTATTTCATTTTCTTTTTTTCTTATTATTGAGTCATCTAGGCCGCCATGTGCGTGTCCTCTCAGTTTGTTGTTTTGTGGTTCTTAGGCGTGTTTTTGGTTTGGGCTGGTGGCCCCTGTCTCATTACCCTGTTGGGGCCTTAGGTATTACCCTGTTGGGGTCTTGTAATTTGTTCTTTTTGCACTTTTGCGCGAATGTACGATAATGTTCACGAACATTAAATTAGTATAATTTTATTTTATTTTTTATATATTTTTATTTTTTATATATTTACATAATATTTTTAATAAAAATCTAAAATATAAAAAAAAATATTTTATTTTTTTATTTTTGAGTTCGAACAAATAAATTTCGAGTTAATCAAACATATTTAAAAAATTTATGCATTAAATTATTCGAACACGTACGAACTCAAACTTTGACGAACAATTAAACGAACAGGCTCGAACACGATTTTTGCTTGAAAAATAAACGAACGAACATGAACACTGTTCGAACATAAACGAACAAGAGCTCGAACAACCCAAGCTCGTTTCGATTCGTTTACAACACTAATTCTCATATATACGTCTGTTGTATCGGATCAACATGAAAATAATATATATTATTAAAAGCTTTCATGTACATAATTTTTCTTGTTTTGATTGTTGGCGAGCCATCATCACCACAAACTAATATTTCCAAACTCTTTCGGTTGATGACACGAGAAACAACAATATATAATTGCCCCGTACTAAACATTGATTTCTTTAAGATAGGCCAACATGAGTAAAAGACTGACCCTGATTCTTGTTTATGATCATGGCATAAGAAACCGTAAGTGGGACCTGACGTAGCTTGAACTTCAAATAAATTCTAACATGAGAAGGAATTATAGTCGTTCTATGAATCAACACCTTAACAATGTGTGAACCCTAGTGTGTATCTGTTACTCGAGACCATGGGCAAAGATTTTAATCGTGTCACATTACACTGACCCATAGAATGATCCATATTCCGCATCAATATGACCAACATTCTAATCTTCAAATGCATCTCATGATTCGTTATTTCCAAACATTTGATACTATTCCAAAACTCGGATGTGTGGACATTAAACAAAAAGTTGTTATTAGAATTTGATTTGAATGTACTCTCAGAGCCTAAGGATGGACGACCATCAGACAAATTTAACAATGTTGTGTATCTATTGATAAACTTAACACCTACAACATCGTTGTTAATATAGCCATGCCCTTCAAATTATTGGGACATCAGTTGCCTCCTTAAACATTCACTGCAAAAAAATTGTTATATTACAACGAAAAATCCTATGGTAATATATTCCAATGAAAATTCCAAAAGATATTCCAATGGTATAGCTTCCGTTAGAATTGGAATGATTTCAACGGAAATTCCAACTAAAATATTCCATTGGAATGTATTTTTCATTAGAATTTTAGGTGAAATTTGATGATTCCAACGGCTTTTGACCATAGGAATTTCCGTTGAAATATTTATTTCTACCACTGTTGGAAAATCTACCTTTGGAATCTTCAAAATCCAATGAAAAACTAATTCTGTAACGCCCCACTTTTCGTACGTTGAAATCAATTGAAAATTCAGAGTAAATTTTTCTTTGAAACAATACTTGGAAATCTTTACTTAAACTTAGGGCGTTACTAAAATAAACTTACTTGCATTTGAAACTTAACTTACATTTCGCGAACAACTCATGACTTTGTCTTACTTTGAAAACATTAGACATAAAAGATAAACTTTCCATGGCAATGCCTTGAGGGCTTGCATGTGACCTTGGCTTAACATTGAACTTTGCATATCGATGACATACACTTTGCTTTAAACATGAATATTCCATAAAAACATAACTAATTGCGGAAACGTAGAAACTCGAATCATATTATAATTCTATGACTATGTGACCACCCTCGCCATCGCTCCAATGCCAGCTCGCCATATACCTGGGTGTGGAAAACAAATAGGGTGTGAGCATTTCCACTTACTCAGTGAGAGATCCTTCTAAGTTACCATCCTAACCAACTATCATGCATGAAATCATTAGGTATACTCAACATAATCATGAGCTCCCGGCGAGTGGTTGCCCACAAGTCGAAAGACTTTCTTGCTACTACAACCCTATTAGACAACTAAACACTAAAGTCATAGCACGCACGTGAGTACACTATCGTCACACTCCCACCCCTCGTCAAACTCCTTATACCACTTTATGGTGGTGGGAGAACATTGCCTCTCGCGGCACGGCCAACTAGGCTTGACGAGAGTACCACCCGTGGGGTTGAAGGAAGACAGCCCTCATCATGGCTCCGTACAGTCTTATCGACGGGGACAACCGTTCGAAGTGTGCACCAACGAAGGTTACATGCACGCACTTACATACTCTAACCCTAGCATCTAGCCACCCTCTAGAGTTATAATCCGTGAACCTTGGTACTGCAACAAGCGACTTGCTCGAATGTTGGAACATTGTATAAACATGGGTACTATGCAAGCTACTTAACTTCATTCAAAACATAGATAATCAAAAAGGATAAATAACGTAGAACTTCCCCCACCTTTTTTTTTGGAATGCTCGACTTAAAGGCTTGAACTTGAAAGAACCTGAGGGCTCGACTCCTCGATAACTACATTCATTGGGGCATGTCTTAGAATCTTATCATGGCTTAACTTAAACTCATACTTACTCTTATACATATACGTGAACTTTGAAAACTTGCTTGCTCGGCTTCGCCTTGCTTGCATACTTTGAAAACGTTTGTTTATGTTTAAGTCTTTTCGATTGGTTGATAACTTAACTTGCTTAAATTTTATCACATAGGGAATTGAAGGATCATATAAACTTCAAATAGCATGACATGGATCAGTTATGCCACATAAACATGTCTTTAAACAATAACAATCAAATTTGGAATTCCAAACATGAGCTTATACAATTTTCAGCATGCGCGATGAACTTAGAATGCATGTAACTTTCAGTCCATAGGTCATATCATGATTATTCTAATTGGAAATTATCCCTAACTCATGACTCTACAACTTTCATGATGACAACTCAAACAGATAACGTCATTTAAATGCACATAATATAACAACCATCAAATTCATAGACGCAGTCAACGATTGAAGTAAAACAGCTGACAGGACTTCAGTAATTGCAAGATAAATGAAGCTACAGACATGATTTTCATAAGATTCAAAAACCACAAGATAGCCAACTTAATTATCTAAAACTTTCCTAAAGACCACATTGGCAAATAATGATATTATCATCGAGTTTCATCTTGAAACATTCAGATTATATAAACTGCCAGAAATCAACTTATATTACATACAGAGACTCAGTAATTTTCATGTATCTCGAGCTATAGGTCATAAAATAATGAAATTCCAGAGCTTACAGAAACTACACACATATGGCTACATATCTCATGAAGACCATTTTCACATTTGAGCATGTTTGACACATCAAAGTCAGTCATACATTAAAGGTATATTCTGAGTCCTAACTTCATAAAAACTGGGCACATAACTGACTTGTAAAAATCATATAAAATCCATATGAACTCCGATTTCCAAAATTCCAAAGCCTACTGAAACCATACACAATTTTCCACATATCATCTGAAGAACACATTCCCAAGAAACGAGTTCTTGGTCGCCAAAAACGGCTCACAACAGAGGCCACGAAACAGAAATTTCAGGCACAACTTCAATAGATCATCATCAATAATCATTCAATTCAACATGACACATAATTTTCATTAAGCAAGCTTTATTATCAACTTCTTAGACATTAAACATACTTTAAAATTATCAAATTGTCCAAGATCCAACTTGGTCTTTCATTAAATATAAAAGAAAATCATTGAATCTTATATAATTCTCTAGTTATTTTACATATCTTATCATGATTTATTAAGATTATGAACATTAAATTCAGCCCAAGAATCGAAAAGAGGGTTTACCGTGCTCGGGAAAAAGAAGAAAAGAATGACTCGTGAAAAAGCTCGGGCTCTTGGCGGTAGGCTTGAACGTGTGAAGGGATGTAGTTTTTCTCTTCTTTTTTTTTTCTTGTTGCGAGCGTGCGTTCCTTTTTTTTTTTTGAAGATGAGATTTTTGGATCTTGTGAAATAATTAGCGTAGGGAAAAATAAATCCCATGAGGGAAGAGATATATTTATACAGCTAGGTTTATAAGACTTGGATTAGGAAAAGGATTCCTAAGACTTGGATTAGGAAAAGGATTCCTATTTTCCATGTGTGTGGGATTCTTTTTGGCTTGGTGATCAAGACAAGATTTTTCTCTCTTATCTTTTCTCACACCTCACGTTTTTTCTCTCCTTAGGGCCGATTTTGGTGCTCAAAATCTTAGATTAATACTTCTGCTAATTACTGCTAAGGTTTTAATTAATAAATTAATCTATCCCATTAATATAATAAAAATTATATTAATATTATGACTATTTAATACTTAGGAAAATTAAATAAATGAGGACATCTAAATAATTTTTCCAATTATCAATATTTATAATTAACGAGTGTGGACACTCACTTAATCAATACATAAAAATCGAGCTCAATAATAAAATAAAATAACATTAACATTAACATTAATTAATTTATCATGAGAAATACTAAATATGCATAAAATGAATGACACGAGTTCGGGGCGTTACATTCTAACTTCCTTAAAAATTTTCCGTCCCCGGAAAAAGTTCTTATTCCTAGAGTTGATCAAACTTATTCTCTTATGACATTCCTAGTTACTATTTTGGTTGAGGGTGGAGCAAAGAGACTCTCATCATCAGTCGGCTCTCTATCATCACTCAACTCAACATTGGTCAAATAAATCACATAAACATTCTTATAGAATGCAAATGCTATTTTCGAAATCATATCATAAGTTTGCAAAACATGACATGCGCAACGATATTAAAACAGATATAACTTGTAACACATAAGTCACATAAGCATATATCTAGTTGCATATGAATTCTAAGAGATGCGGCTATAACTCGTATAAAGACATCAGAAGCAGATAAGGTCATCTACCAGGTGATAATTCGACAAACATTTAAATGAGAGTTGCCACGAAATTTCTGGAATATATCACATCACAATCAGGGCTTCAGTAAGACGGGCATATCTAAAATTACAGACCACATAAAAACATGATTCAAGAACCTACATAAAGCTTATAAATACCCCTATAACTTCCAAGAAGTCTATATTTCTATTTGAACACATTAAGGCATCGAAAACAGATCTGACATTCATAAGATACATGCTGCCGGATTTCCAAAAAAACTGTTTGCCCAACAATCTTAGAAAAATCATAACTTAATCATTTCAAAACGTTTTCTCAATATTCAAAAAGCCACAAAAATATAACCGAATTTACTACAATTCACATGAACAGCTCAGAAACAGAAATGAGATTTTGGGGGCCAAAATGGCTCTTGAACAGACAGAAAGAAAACAGCAAAATCTCATACGATCATGACAATATTTTTCGAACTTCATAACATATTGAAAGAAACTTAAAACAAACGACTAACCTCGACTGTTACACCTTGAAACACGACAAATATAACATGATTCTCAACATTTAAATCCAATCATCCGCTTCTAGGGCTCACTATGTTTGATCATCTCTAGAGTTCGACTTTTCTCGTGGATAGAATCTTAAGCCCCAACTCATGCTATTCTATTATGCGCATAATAATAACTTTAACTCAAAATAACATACCTCGGAGTTGGCATGGCGCGACGGTGGCGAGGGGTCGACCTCGTTAGGAAACATTTTAGAAAAGTTTTACGGGTCTACAGAAACGTAAAAACCCTCTCTGATACCAAACTGTAACGCCCCACTTTTCGTACGTTGAAATCAATTGAAAATTCAGAGTAAATTTTTCTTTGAAACAATACTTGGAAATCTTTACCTAAACTTAGGGCGTTACTAAAATAAACTTACTTGCATTTGAAACTTAACTTACATTTCGCGAACAACTCATGACTTTGTCTTACTTTGAAAACATTAGACATAAAAGATAAACTTTCCATGGCAATGCCTTGAGGGCTTGCATGTGACCTTGGCTTAACATTGAACTTTGCATATCGATGACATACACTTTGCTTTAAACATGAATATTCCATAAAAACATAACTAATTGCGGAAACGTAGAAACTCGAATCATATTATAATTCTATGACTATGTGACCACCCTCGCCATCGCTCCAATGCCAGCTCGCCATATACCTGGGTGTGGAAAACAAATAGGGTGTGAGCATTTCCACTTACTCAGTGAGAGATCCTTCTAAGTTACCATCCTAACCAACTATCATGCATGAAATCATTAGGTATACTCAACATAATCATGAGCTCCCGGCGAGTGGTTGCCCACAAGTCGAAAGACTTTCTTGCTACTACAACCCTATTAGACAACTAAACACTAAAGTCATAGCACGCACGTGAGTACACTATCGTCACACTCCCACCCCTCGTCAAACTCCTTATACCACTTTATGGTGGTGGGAGAACATTGCCTCTCGCGGCACGGCCAACTAGGCTTGACGAGAGTACCACCCGTGGGGTTGAAGGAAGACAGCCCTCATCATGGCTCCGTACAGTCTTATCGACGGGGACAACCGTTCGAAGTGTGCACCAACGAAGGTTACATGCACGCACTTACATACTCTAACCCTAGCATCTAGCCACCCTCTAGAGTTATAATCCGTGAACCTTGGTACTGCAACAAGCGACTTGCTCGAATGTTGGAACATTGTATAAACATGGGTACTATGCAAGCTACTTAACTTCATTCAAAACATAGATAATCAAAAAGGATAAATAACGTAGAACTTCCCCCACCTTTTTTTTTGGAATGCTCGACTTAAAGGCTTGAACTTGAAAGAACCTGAGGGCTCGACTCCTCGATAACTACATTCATTGGGGCATGTCTTAGAATCTTATCATGGCTTAACTTAAACTCATACTTACTCTTATACATATACGTGAACTTTGAAAACTTGCTTGCTCGGCTTCGCCTTGCTTGCATACTTTGAAAACGTTTGTTTATGTTTAAGTCTTTTCGATTGGTTGATAACTTAACTTGCTTAAATTTTATCACATAGGGAATTGAAGGATCATATAAACTTCAAATAGCATGACATGGATCAGTTATGCCACATAAACATGTCTTTAAACAATAACAATCAAATTTGGAATTCCAAACATGAGCTTATACAATTTTCAGCATGCGCGATGAACTTAGAATGCATGTAACTTTCAGTCCATAGGTCATATCATGATTATTCTAATTGGAAATTATCCCTAACTCATGACTCTACAACTTTCATGATGACAACTCAAACAGATAACGTCATTTAAATGCACATAATATAACAACCATCAAATTCATAGACGCAGTCAACGATTGAAGTAAAACAGCTGACAGGACTTCAGTAATTGCAAGATAAATGAAGCTACAGACATGATTTTCATAAGATTCAAAAACCACAAGATAGCCAACTTAATTATCTAAAACTTTCCTAAAGACCACATTGGCAAATAATGATATTATCATCGAGTTTCATCTTGAAACATTCAGATTATATAAACTGCCAGAAATCAACTTATATTACATACAGAGACTCAGTAATTTTCATGTATCTCGAGCTATAGGTCATAAAATAATGAAATTCCAGAGCTTACAGAAACTACACACATATGGCTACATATCTCATGAAGACCATTTTCACATTTGAGCATGTTTGACACATCAAAGTCAGTCATACATTAAAGGTATATTCTGAGTCCTAACTTCATAAAAACTGGGCACATAACTGACTTGTAAAAATCATATAAAATCCATATGAACTCCGATTTCCAAAATTCCAAAGCCTACTGAAACCATACACAATTTTCCACATATCATCTGAAGAACACATTCCCAAGAAACGAGTTCTTGGTCGCCAAAAACGGCTCACAACAGAGGCCACGAAACAGAAATTTCAGGCACAACTTCAATAGATCATCATCAATAATCATTCAATTCAACATGACACATAATTTTCATTAAGCAAGCTTTATTATCAACTTCTTAGACATTAAACATACTTTAAAATTATCAAATTGTCCAAGATCCAACTTGGTCTTTCATTAAATATAAAAGAAAATCATTGAATCTTATATAATTCTCTAGTTATTTTACATATCTTATCATGATTTATTAAGATTATGAACATTAAATTCAGCCCAAGAATCGAAAAGAGGGTTTACCGTGCTCGGGAAAAAGAAGAAAAGAATGACTCGTGAAAAAGCTCGGGCTCTTGGCGGTAGGCTTGAACGTGTGAAGGGATGTAGTTTTTCTCTTCTTTTTTTTTCTTGTTGCGTGCGTGCGTTCCCTTTTTTTTTGAAGATGAGATTTTTGATCTTGTGAAATAATTAGCGTAGGGAAAAATAAATCCCATGAGGGAAGAGATATATTTATACAGCTAGGTTTATAAGACTTGGATTAGGAAAAGGATTCCTAAGACTTGGATTAGGAAAAGGATTCCTATTTTCCATGTGTGTGGGATTCTTTTTGGCTTGGTGATCAAGACAAGTTTCTTTCTCTTATCTTTTCTCACACCTCACGTTTTTTCTCTCCTTAGGGCCGATTTTGGTGCTCAAAATCTTAGATTAATACTTCTGCTAATTACTGCTAAGGTTTTAATTAATAAATTAATCTATCCCATTAATATAATAAAAATTATATTAATATTATGACTATTTAATACTTAAGAAAATTAAATAAATGAGGACATCTAAATAATTTTTCCAATTATCAATACTTATAATTAACGAGTGTGGACACTCACTTAATCAATACATAAAAAAATCGAGCTCAATAATAAAATAAAATAACATTAACATTAACATTAATTAATTTATCATGAGAAATACTAAATATGCATAAAATGAATGGCACGAGTTCGGGGCGTTACAAATTCCAACGGAATATTTTTGTTAGAAT
This sequence comes from Striga asiatica, assembly GCA_008636005.1. NCBI lineage: Eukaryota > Viridiplantae > Streptophyta > Magnoliopsida > Lamiales > Orobanchaceae > Striga > Striga asiatica. The sequence goes on along the minus strand of BKCP01007959.1, from coordinate 913,884 downwards.
TTTCGTTGGAATAATTCCAACGGAAATAATAGCATTGAAATATCCATTGGAATTGCCGTTGGAAATTTATTGGAATATATTTCCGTTGGAATTTCATCATTTTCTTGTGGTGATTGAATGTGTGTTTTCAATGATTTGAGAAATCTTGTACCGAAAAAAATGATTTGAGAAATCGGATCATCAAGGGGCTCAAGCCATATATTCCATGTATTGATATCATGGTGTGAAACTTGGTATTTCTCAATGGTGTCAATAAAATTTGTGATATTTATAGCTCTAATCATCTTATACGACCATCCTACATGAAAATAAAAAATTGTACTAGTTATCATTTTTGTAATATGTATATAAACATACAATTAAATAATCCATAAAAATAGGTGCCTAAAAAAATTCATAATTATAAATTACCTCTTCGTTATGAAAAATAATCCGCTTAAAAAACTTGCGCTCAAGCACACGATCGCCCGCAACTTTTATAATTTTTTGTTTTCTTGTGCGCGCGAGAAATCCTATTTATTGTGTCCCACACACACATCATTGTTTTTTATAGGAATACTTAATTGAGTACATTGTGAAAATAAGATTAGAGCATTTTATAAAGTTATACGGTTGTGTGTTTGGTTAGAAATTTAAAAAAGATTCTAGTGTGAAAGATACAAATTAAAGATGTGATTCTTTTTGTATTTGAATAATTCAAATTCTTTTTGTATTTCAACAGTTGAATGTAAGATGAAGTCAAATAGCTTAGTTTGAAATCATATTTGTGGATTAATACGTGTACAATCGAATTAGTTGGAGAGTCAATAGGAAACTCAATCGTACATAATTAGAGAGTGAATAGGAAAGGAATTCACTTGGGTCAGAGAGCTCCATGGATACCAAAAGTTCATGACTTTAAACCATTGGTGCAATTCAACAGTGATAGGGGGAGATTGACTTGGGTCAGAGAGCTTATGAATGAAGAGGTGACTAGGTGGGATAGAGATCTAGTGCTGCAAACTTTTCACCCTAGGGACTCAAAGCAAATACTCAAGATCCCAATTAGTCAGTCTGATGAAAGGGATAAACTAGTGTGGAATCTCAGTCCAAATGACAGCTTCTCTCTGAAGTCTGCATATAAAGCCATAGACCTTAAGCATAGAAAGAATTTGAGTCTGCCTGAAACAAGTATGGAGCAGAGGATTAGTAAAAGAGTGTGGAAAGTAACCTGGAAGTTGAAAGTGAAGCACAAACTTAAAAAGTTCATTTGGAGATGTTGGTTCAACTTTCTAGGAACCAAAGACAGATTACTGAAGAAGGGAGTAGAGGTGGACCCTATCTGCTGTTGTTGTGGGCTTGCTCCAGAAGATCTAAGTCACCTGTTTTTCTCTTGTTAGAGGGCTCAGCTAGTGTGGAAGTTTGCTGGTATTGGTTGGGAGGGCTTAAAGTTGAAACATAGCTCTTTCAAGGAGTGGTGGGGTGAAATTTGTAAGATTGATGATGCCCAGTGCTTAAAAGATAGAAGAAGTTTAACAACTTATATTTTGTGGTGGCTATGGAAAATGAGAAATAACGGGATCTTTAGGAGTATGTGGTTGGGAGAAAAAGAAACAGCTGAGGGAGCAATTAAGGAATGGCAGGAATTTGAGGAGATGAGGGTTGTTGTAGGCTGATGTGGGTTCGTTTAGCTGATTGGAACTTGAAGTATGTCTAGGGTGGCCTCTTTGCCATCAATTTTCTGACTTCAGGGGTATCCTTTATTGGCTAGTGGGAGAAGACAGTATGCTGGGATAGTGGAAGTAGGTTGGTCAGGGATACAACTGGTCTATTGGGTTGTTTGGGTTGCTTGGAGGTTGAATACTCAAGTTACATCCTGTGTTGTTGCTCGCTGGGTTCTTGGTCTCTATTGTTTGTTTACTTTTGTGTCTCTTAGTTAGGTGCCTGGTGGGATTTTGGGTTATGTACATTTTGTTGTTCTTCTTCCTAGTTGATGTATATTTCTGTGCTGTTTTTTGTGGAGGGGGAACAAGGGGGCTTGTACCTGATTCCCCCCTTAGTTTCCTCCAACTGGTTTGTGCTTATGTTGGTGGAAACTCTGTTACCATTTGGTAAACGATCTGTGTAACTATTCTGCTTTTGAGTTGGTATAGTAATTTGTCGTTTTTAGAGAAAAAAAAAAAAGAATAGGAAAAGAATTCACAAATTTTTAATACGTATTTCAAGATTGATATGACAAATATAGGATGATTTTGGTTAACAATGACACAATAGAATTTATAAATAATTTCAAATTTTTGAAGAAAAAAAAAAGTTTAATCCGACGCATTTTTTTTTCTAAATTCTCTCTCTCTCTCTCTTCAATCTATAGTAACATATAAAACTCAAAAAAGAGTGCGTCAGATATGTTAACTGGCATCGCAAGACCAATTCAAAGCTGGGACCCAACTCTCCTTAGAATTACACGGACAACCGAGGGAACAATCTACTACCAAGACACTCCCATAAAGGGAGACAACAAAACTCCAAAATCCGAACATAACCGGGACTTTTCAAAAGTACGAAGAAAAATAGCAAACAACACACACCTGCAACAAAAAAAATAAAATAAAACCTCCTCTATGTCTAGAGGACACCCTGTAGCTACTACACAACCCAAGCACATACATTAACCCAAATCCAAAGACGAAATGAGAATAATAGATCTAAATCTCCCATTAATGTAAATTCTCAATTTTTCGTTTAAAGAGAAAGGTCATTATTTTTCATTTAACTCTTGTAGATTTATTTCACCAAAGTTAGAAAAAAAAAAAAGTGTCAGAAATTTACTTGAACANGTGCTCTCCCCCCTCCTGTTGGGATCTGTGAGGATCTCGTTATGTACAAGTCACGAATTCAATAGTAAACGTAAACCTATGCACAGCGGATCTAAAGGTTTGACGTAGAGAACTTACGGCTTAAAATTTATGTAGATCTGGTTGACCACGAACGGTTGACCGCAATTGATTGACCGCAAATCATGTCTTGGGTTGCACGAAAAAATCAGATCAAAACCGAATCAAACGGATGCAAACGGATCAAAACGAAACTTTGCAGTCTGGAAGCTTTCGGCGGCGCGTGATGGTGCGTGCGGTGTCGGATTCCGGTGATCTCGGCGGCGATGGAAATCTCTCGTTGAGACGGTCGTCTGGGTATACTGTACGTCTCAATCGGACTTCCGGTTAGTTCTGTAGGTCAAAATATATTTTGTATCGGTTTACCTACAGATCCTCTACTGTATTATTACTCAATACACCATTCTTCAACTTGTACCAGTGGAGCAACAAGAAGAAGATAAAGGTCGAATGAGATCTAAAGAGAGAGAGAGACGTGGGGCGTTATTCACGTGTGTTTTTGGAATTCCTATCTCTTCTCATGAGCTTAATGATGTATATATAGAACTACAGTAGAAACCCTTAGGAGATTAGAAAAAAGGGCACCTTAATTAATTAGACTAACTGTGGGCCAAACCCACTCATCTAATTAATTAAATAATATTAATGGGCCACCAACATTATATTATTGTACTCCCTCTTCCTAGCCCAAATTACATTTGAGACTCCAATAATAATTACTCGATTTACCTCCCCACGTTTAAGATATAATGTCCATTAATTAATTCGATTACTGACAATCAAGAATTAATTAATTTATTATTATTTCACCGAAGCTAGCGCTCGTCCATCACATTCTTATTATGTCGGAACTTAATCCGTTTAGCATAACAATCCTTCATGAACTCACTCCGGGGACATCATCAAACCAACGCACATGGTGACCGTAAATATCCTAACAACACATCCTATATATAATAATATTACCCAAAACAGTAGGAATATTAAACCAGCGAACTGAACATCACCCATGTGAATCAAAGTAATATATATTATACATATTTGCCTGTTTAATGTCTTACTGTTTAAGAGAACGCAGTAATTAACCGAGGCCTAGTTCATTTACGACGGTCAGTATAAAATGAGTTTCTCCGCTCTGGGATCATGTTCAATACATAAATGTACTAGTGCAACTAATCAGTCAAGACAAACTGTACAGTTGACACTACAACCGTTCGGATGGGGTGTTCATGTCCATCTAGGTTGTGAACAACTATTCTTGTTCGCAAGTGACTGATAGAGGTGATCTTCGGTTCGCCCGATGACGACCCACCCTATCTAAGTGCAGAACAACAGAACGTAGAACTTGTTTAATCTAACATGATTCTCATTCATAAAGGGTAAATGTGTAATAACATGCAATGCCAAGCTTTCAGTATATAACACTAACAATCTCCCACTTATACTTAAAGCTTCGCTTTTACAGTATAGTCCTATCAATCCGTTATTCTAAAAGACCTATGTCGATCTTATTGCCATGCTCATGACTCCCATTCCTTCCACGTGTTTGACGAAGACCTTCCCCGACAAACTCTTCGTGAAAAGATCAGCTAGGTTGTCCTCTGATGCAATCTTGGCAACATCAACGTCTCCTCTACCAACGATATCCCGAATCAGATGGTATTTGCGCTCTATGTGTTTGCTTGCCTTGTGGGCTCGAGGTTCTTTTGAGTTCGCTACTACTCCACTGTTATCACAGTACACGGTGATACCACGTGGCAAACTCGATATAACCTCTAAGTCCACTAAGAAGTTCCTGAACCAAATTGCCTCTGAGGCTGCTATGTACTCGCCTTCCATGGTGAAGTCTGCTTTGCATTTCTGCTTAGTACTCCTCCATGAAATGGCTCCACTTCCTAAGGTAAACACATAACCTGAGGTTGACTTACTTTCATCCCTATCTGACTGGAAATCAGAATCACTGTAACCCAGAGGTAACAAGCTGCCTGCACTGTAAACTAACATGTACTTCTTAGTCCTTCTCAGGTACTTGAGTATATGCTTCACCGCAGACCAATGTTCCCGTCCCGGATTACTTTGATATCTAGCTACCATGCCAACGGCGTAGCTAATATCTGGCCTAGTGCACAGCATTGCATACATGAGACTTCCTACTGCCGAAGCATAAGGAATTGTCTCCATCTCCTCTATCTCCTTAGACGTCTTAGGAGACATCTCCTTAGATAGAGGTATTCCATGTCTGAAAGGTAACATACCTTTCTTGGAATCCTGCATACTGAATCTGGCCAAGACAGTATCTATGTATGAAGACTGGGATAAGCACAACTTTTCTTACGGTCTCTAATGAGCCTAATACCAAGAATGTGTCCTGCTTCACCTAAGTCCTTCATATCAAACTGCTTAGACAACCACACCTTTACATCTGAAAACTTCTTCTTACTGTTTTCAATAAGCAGTATGTCATCTACGTAAAGCACAAGAAACACCACCACGCTCTCACTGATTTTCTTGTAAACACAGTGCTCATCCGGACATTGAGTGAACCCGTACGACTGGATCACTTCATCAAAATGGATGTTCCAAGATCTCGAAGCTTGCTTCAGTCCATAAATAGACCGATTAAGCTTACACACTTGATGCTCACGACCTTCAGCAATGAATCCCTCTGGTTGCTGCATATAGATGTCTTCCTGTAGGTTCCCATTAAGGAAAGTTGTCTTGGCATCCATCTTCCAGACTTCATAGTCCATATAAGCGGCTACAACCAAGAGAATCCGAATGGACTTAAGCATAGCTACTGGCGAAAAGGTCTCATCATAATCAATACCCTTGATCTGGGTATAACCTTTCGCAACAAGCCTAGCTTTAAAGGTTTGTACCTTCCCATCTGATCCTCTCTTTCTCTTATAGATCCACTTACATCCAATGGGTCGTACCCCATCGGGTGGTTCTACAAGATCCCAGACCTGATTGGAGTCAATTGACCCCATTTCAGCTTTCATTGCAACATTTCATGAATCTGCATCTTTATCTTGGAGTTCCTCATCGTAAGTTCTTGGGTCCGATTTTAGGCCTCCTGGAACTGAGTCCGATGACTCTCCAAGACCTATCCATCGATCGGGTAAATGAGAAACCCTCTCACTGCGACGAGGCATTGCCTGCACTGGTACACTCTCAGTGTGCGGTGTTGCAGTAATATGTGATGTATCTACTTGCGCACTCGGTGGGGAACCATCGATTTCACCCCTTAACTCCTCTAAGACTAGTCTACTCGCGGGCTTATGATTCATAATATAGTCTTCTTCTAGCGTTCGTCGAAACGATCACCTTCTGATCCTCAGGCTTGGATCGACATAGGACCACACAAATCAGAATGAATCAGTCCTAGCACTTCTTGGCTCCTACACCCCTTTGCCGTAAACGGCCTCTTGGCCATCTTACATTCCAGGCAGAATTCGCAAGTTAGATAGTGCTCTTCCAATGGACCGAGATGTCCACTGGCCACTAACTTTTGAATCCTCCTAAGGTCGATGTGCCCAAGTCTAAGGTGTCACAGATATGCTTGATTCATCTGCGAAGACTCCTTCCTCTTTTTAGATATAGCTATGACATTATTCAATTCATTATGTTGCATTGTGGGAGAGTTTGGTTTGAGAACATACAAATTGCCAACTAATGAACCACAACATATGAAACGATTTCCAAAACGAATAATAACCATGTCATCAAACGAAACTGAAAAACCATCCATAACGAGTTTAGAAACTGAAACAAGGTTCTTTCTAAAGCTAGGAACATAAAGACAATTTCTCAAAACCAAACTACTACTATCTAACGATAAAGTAACGTCTCCCACTGCAACAGCCGCCACTTTCGTAGCATTGCCCATGTAGACTGTGATCTCTCCCTCCCTAAGTCGTTTGGTTTCCTAGAACCCCTGCAAAGAATTGCAGACATGATCAGTGGCTCTAGTATCTACACACCAGGTTCTGGTAGATACAACCGCTAAACATGTTTCTACGACATTAATGAGAGAGTTACCTTTCTTGAGGAGAGGGCAATCGACCTTCCAGTGTCCTGACTTGTTGCACTTGTGGCATCTTCCTTTCGGTTTCTTTGCCACAGCCTAAAGGGTCGGTCGTTGGTAAACCGGAGCATCATGTGCCTTCGCCTTTCCTGCACACTTCTTTCTCTTCCTGCCCTTGTGAGGCCTGGAAGGTCCAGCCTGCTCTGCAAGCTGTTCTGGAAGAGCCATATGCATCTTGTGCATGTTGTAGTTCAACCGGAACTGATCAAAACTCTTCGGCAGAGATTGGAGCATAATATCAACCTGGGTTTCCTCGTCAATATAGCCTCCCATAACCTCAAGCTCATTGAGCTGCGCCATAACCCTGAGGGCGTGCTCCCTTACGGGTGTGCCCTCGGCCATGTGCGTACTTATCAAATCACTCAAAGCCTCTTGCCTAGCAGCCCTAGACTGATGTCCGAACAGATCCCTGAGATTGAGAAGTATATCTGCTGCAGTGTCCTCAGACTGATGCTGATGTTGAAGAACATTCGACATAGAAGCCAGAATGTAACAGTTCGCCATCTCATCAGCCTTCTTCCACCGAGCATACTTCTCTTTCTCCTGCTCAGGAGCATCAGCCGCCGGCACCGTTGGGCAAGCATCAGTGATAGCAAACTTATAACCCTCAGCAGTCAACACTGTGTCTAAGTTCCTCTTCCAATCAATGTAATTAGGACCAGTAAGCTGATTTTCTTTTAGAATGACTGACAACGGATTGAACGACATGATGAATATCCTGAGAATCATGCACATAAATTTTACAGATTAAATACTTTTGAATTTAACTGTTAATATTGATATCCTCAAAATCCACCGACATCTATTACACCTTGTGAGAATGCATGCTACGAGGGTCGCCCTACAAACTCGCATTTTGTAAGAGAAGGGCTTTTCTAAGGCCCATTAATTTCCATAAGTTAAAACCAAATTCATGACGAACGAAATTAATAGTCGGTCTCCATTTGGCCATGCAATAGAATTCAGGGACCCTGAGGAGAGTTAATAAATTTAATCGCATTCTAAGTAAATCCCATTTCTCGGTCCTAAGGTCGTCAAATTTGATTATACGTCATCCGAGGGGAAGCCCGTACGCTCTCATAAGATTTCCTCTAACCATCTACTTTTAGAAATTTGTCCTGGTAATTTCCTACAATTAATTTTAGCAATGTCCCCCAAGGGGGAGCCCAAAACCGCAATTAATTGATTTTCCGACAAATTAGAAATGGAGGCCTTAGGAATTTTACAATTAACTTTAATTTAAAATCCCTTCTCAAACTTAGTATTATTTTAATGAGGATTTTGAACTATTTATACAATTTCAAATTAATCTATGTTAATGCAATAATTAATAAACATGCATATTAATTCATGCAATTCTAAATTAATCTATGTTAATGCAATAATTAATTAACATGTTCAATAATTTATGCAATTCTAAATTAATCCATGCCAATGCAATAATTAATTAACATGCATAATTTATTGACACAATTCCAAATTAATCCTATGCATTACATAATTATTTAACATGCATAATTAATCTTGCAATACTAAGTTAATCACATGCAAGAACATAATTAATTAACATGCATAAATAATAATTTAATGACATAATAAATTTAATTCCATTGTAAATGAGTACGGAGCAATCAACGAATTCCGGCGAAATAGAAGATCTACGTGACCAAATTTTCCTGCTCATCAGACTTTAAATAAATAAATAAATCCACTATTATAGTCATTAAATATTGAGTCTCCTTAAACAAGGAAACTGTGACAGTTCTTTCCCTATTCAACTGAAACTCCTTTAAGCAGTAGAATCCTGGTTGATCTTGTACTGCTTGATCATCAAGGCAAAAACACCAGCCACCAGCCGCCACCTGCCGCCGCCACCAGCCTCGGAAAAAACGCCAATTATTTTTTCTTCTTTTTTTATTCTTCGAGGCTCATTGATCTTCTTGTGATCTCCCGGTCATCAACACATGATCACAACACGGAAAATATAATTTACAAAATTACATAATTCGATCTTAGATCCAACGAATGGATGTACATGTTTTCTAAACAAATAATTAAATCTATCCGGTCAACCCCCGGGTGAATAATTATTACAAACATTCATCCATAAATTCCTCGACATGTCCGAGGCTTTAAAAACAAATTTAAAACCATACATCACATTCAACAACATTCATCAAACACATAATCGGCCATAATAGTGGATTAACTATTTATCCTGCAAAACCGAGTTATGCAAATATAATCCAATATATGGCTGCGTTTGAACACATCTTGTCAAATAAAGCCGTAAAAATTCGAACTTTGTACAAAACGAATTAACCAAGTGCTCTAATACCACTTGTTAGGATCTGTGAGGATCTCGTTATGTACAAGTCACGAATTTAATAGCAAACGTAAACCTATGCGCAGCGGATCAAAAGGTTTGACGTAGAGAACTTACGGCTTAAAATTTATGTAGATCTGGTTGACCACGAACGGTTGACCACAATTGATTGACCGCAAATCACGTCTTGGGTTGCACGAACAAATCAGATCAAAACCGGATCAAACGAATGCAAACAGATCAAAACGAAACTTTGCAGCCTGGGAGCTTCTGGCGGCGCGTGATGGCGCGTGCGGCATCGGAATCCAGCGATCTCGGCGGCGATGGACAGCCCTCATCGAGACGGTCGTCTGGGTATACTGTACGTCTCAATCGGGCTTCCGGTTAGTTCTGTAGGTCAAAATATATTTCGTCTCGGTTTACCTACAGATCTTCTACTGTATTATTCAATACACCCTTCTTCAACTTGTACCAGTGGAGCAACAAGAAGAAGATAAAGCTCGAATGAGATCTAGAGAGAGAGAGAGAGACGTGGGGCGTTATTCACGTGTGTTTTTGGAATTCCCATCTCTTCTCATGAGCTTATTGATGTATATATAAAGCTACAGTAGGGACCCTTAGAAGATTAGAAAAAGGGCTCCTTAATTAATTAGACTAACTGTGGGCCAAGCCCACTCCTTTAATTAATTAAATAAAATTAATGGACCACCAATATTATATTATTGTACACCCTCTTCCTAGCCCAAATTACATTTGAGACTCCAATAATAATTACTCGATTTAACTCCCCACGTTTAAGATATAATGTCCATTAATTAATTCGATTACTGACAATCAAGAATTAATTAATTTATTATTATTTCACCAAAGCTAGCGCTCGTCCATCATATTCTTATTATGCCGGAACTTAATCCACTTGTAGGGTTTAGCATAACAATCCTTCATGAACTCACTCCGGGGACATCATCAAACTAACGCACATGGTGACCGTAAATATTCTAACAGCACATCCTATATATAATAATATTACCCAAAACAGTAGGAATATTAATCCAGCGAACTGAACCTCACCCATGTGAATCAAAGTAATATATATCATATATATCTGCCTGTTTAATATCTTACGGGTTAAGAGAACGCAGTAATTAACCGAGGCCTAGTTCATTTACGACGATTAGTATAAAATGAATTTCTCCTCTCTGGGATCCTGTTCAATACATAAATGTACTAGTGCAACTAATCAGTCAAGACAAACTGTACAGTTGACACTACAACCGTTCGGATGGGGTGGTGTTCATGTCCATCTAGGTTGTGAACAACTATTCTTGTTCGCAAGTGACTGATAGAGTGATCTTCGGTTCGTCCGATGACGACCCACCCTATCTAAGTGCAGAACAACAGAACGTAGAACTTGTTTAATCTAACATGATTCTCATTCATAAAGGGTAAATGTGTAATAACATGCAAAACCAAGCTTTCAGTGTATAACACTAACAATCTCCCACTTATACTTAAAGNCTCTCAAAAAAAAAAAAAATCCCATTTTTGTTTAGAAAATATTCCAAACAATCAATAAAAAATGGAATCCTCCATCTTTCAAATGATTAATAGGAAGAGAAATCCTCCATTTGCCTTAAATATGGGATTGCAAACATTCTCAATTTTATATGAAACAAATTTAAAGCCGACGCAAAAAGGATTCAAGATGCATTTGTATCAAATTTCTATTTAAGTCAAACTATTTAAATAAAAGTCAAATTGCCCGTGCTACGATATGGACAAGCTTGCCCTGTCGACAATGTGATTCTTCAACCTGAGAGATTTGCTCGTGGAAGTGAGCCTATGCAATATCCGATGTCTCACTGAGTCTTTCAATATCTCAGAAGCATCATTTTGTGGTGCCACCTGTCCATATTTGGTGATCACCATAGTAATAATCGTGTTGTGGTGGTGGTTGAGTACTTGGAGTTGAGAATTTTGTTCGTTTTCTTCATGGCTTACATTGTAAATACATCCTGCTCAAAGGTCATCTTGGTCACTACATCATCAGGTATTTCAAGGGCTATCCAGTAATTAGACTTCTCCAAAATCTGNGAAAAAAAAAAAAACCCAAGCGAGAGGGCCTGATATTATTATCACATTAATGCAAGATAATTTTGTTGCCCACCTCAAGCTGTGCTTTAATCACCGGGCCGCAATCTTTGAAAACAAATAAGAGAAAGAGATTGAACAAATTACCTGGTGGACGATCAAAAGTAAGTTTTTCACCCTAAATACGATCTAACTTTTTAAGTTCCAAACTAAACTTTTCTTTTCCATTTGAATGTTATTTTCATTTTCTTAATCACCTCTCCGACATACTTCCCATCCCAATAGACTCAATTCAATTTCTCTTCTCTCTTCCCTTCTCACTTCACAGAACACACGCACACACCAACACGTCATATATTTACAACCTCCCATCACTTATCTTGTTCTCTCTTCTTCGTAGATCCACCGATTGAGAATGGCGAGCACCGGAGAGATGTAAAACAACCAAGCTTGGCGGAGATTGATTCGGACCACTGACTCGAATTTTGGGGTCCGCCGAGTACAGCCGCTGACTCGGCTGGGATGGTGGAGCGTGAGTCACCGGCGAGATCTTGACTAGTAGCGACGACGGCGCGACCAAAGATTTATGTATCACATCTCTGTCTCATCGATAGGCGAACAGACAGGTTTTCATCCCAGATCTATGTCTTGCTGATAGGTGCGCGACCAGGTTTTAGGGTTGGGTTGTCGGACCAAGTTATCGGCGGAGAGAGGCAATTTTGATGGCTCCAATTTTGGTGTTCACCAACGGCGGTGCGAGGGACAGAGGTAGATCTAAGCTATAAAAAAGTTCAATATTATAATTAAGGTTACTCATGTTATTGCCACGAAATTTTGGGCGTTAGGATTGGAAATATTCATTGTGCAAATGAAATTGATTTTGGTTTTGGTTTTTGACTTTAGCAATCCTAGCACTCTATTATGCAACAATAGTTTTCCTTTTCATCCCCAGTGCCAAATCTTACCTTAATATATGAAATTAATTTGTTGTAAACAGAAATACCTCCCTTCAATATGCACAAAATAAAATAATTAAAATAGAACAACAATTGCTCTTTGATTTTCTTGATATCACACAGGCCAGATGTTTGATGAAATGCGTGTGTGAGTTTGTTTAGTTTTGTTTTCCTTTTGCATATGGAACAACAGTTTTCCTATCCAGTTCATTTATATTTGAAGTTTTTTTTTTTTTCTTATTGTTGATTATTATTATTATTGTAGACGAACTAAACGGTGGTTCTTTATTTGGATATGATGGGGATGGGGATGGAAAACTTTGAGTATTTCTGATGTTCATCTATCGTACCAGGTTTCTTTTGTTGTTATTTTTTGCATGGTATATTTTTTGTATTTCTTTTGGTAAATATGCAGTATCTGAATTATTCTTTTATTCTCTTTTGGATGTGTGGTGACATGAAGTTTTAGATTTGTTAAATGACTGATGTTACTCTTAGTACTATTTGGTTTATTTGGTGTAACACTGATGTCAAACAATTCGGTTTTTTGAGTATTAATTTGATGTTTATCTATGATTTCATTATGTGTTTTGATTTTTTTTGTTGTCTTATCTACCTTATATTTCAGTTTATTGCTCAAATTTATTGCTATTAGCAAGAGATGAGGAGACTGAAGGGTGACATTGGGAGTGGTGAGGTAAATGGCGCCGAAGAGGGCAGCTTGGTGATGGGGTATATGGGGCGGTACTCAGAGAATACCCACCACTCGATATTGTCCATGTCGTCGGAAGAGACAGTTACGGGGTCTTGCATGATGTCCAGGAAACGAAGCACGAGGACGTTGATTTCGAACATTGATGGAGATGAATTGAAGGTTATATTATGCTTATTTGTGAATTTGTTTTTTTGGTTAAGGCGTTGAGGATTTCTACTTGAAGATTTAAAGCATCTGCATAGCTGCCTTGGGACATGACTATTGATTTCGAGACTGATTTGAAAAAGAATCGAGTCCGACTTGGGACTTGACCTTTTTTTAGGTTTATTTTTAGGTTTATTGTAGTTTATGTTCACAGATGGTTTGTGATTCAGACTTTTGGAGAAAATATTTTTCAAATGTTTGATTTAATTATTTTGTGGATGAATTATATGTTTACTTGATGTTAAAGGAGCAATTGTTTTTTTTGTTAATTATTGTATATTTTGTTTTGAATATTTCTTGTGGTTATTTATATCGATAGTTTTTATTTTTTGTTCTTTTTTTATAGTTTTGTTTTAACTTTGTGAGTGAATGTTTGGTTTTTGTGTGTATAAGAGTATTATATTAATTTTGTAAATAATCTATATATAAATCATAGTTTGTATTCTGAAAATAAAGTATATATAAATGTACAATTTTTTGTGTGTGTAAGAGTATTAGTTTTATAATAAACTAAAAATAAACTATATATAAATTTAAATATATTGCATACTTGTAATGATTTATAAACATATAATAAACTAAAAATAAACTATGTAAAACATACTCCAAGATTAAACTATATATGGATTTACAGTAGAAAAATTGATCTACAAAATAAACTATTTTTAGTTTATCTTGGAGTTAATAAACTAAAAATAAACTATATATAGATTTACAGGAGAAAAATTGATTTATAAATCCAAGATAAACTAAAAATAAACTAGATAAATTTAAACAAGAAAAGGCCAAAAAATTGTATATCTTGTATTTATATGAATGTATAGTTGTAATATTTATAAACTTATAATACACTAAAAATAAACTATATATAGATTTACAGTAGAAAATTTGATTTATAAACTATCACAACTCCATATAACATTTTTCTCTTACTTCAAAATTCACACATTTTGCTCAAATCTAGAGTCTGCGGCTTGGTTCCATTTGCGACTCCAGGGGAGGCAACAAAACTCGAACCAGAGTCTTGTCCGGATTGGAATTAGGGTTTGAGAATTGGGATTCCTGTTACGGGTCTTGGTCTCGGTCGAGTAGACAGCGAGAAGTACAGCCAGGGTATTTGGAACAGCTTCAAGGGAGGACGCGTCTCGCATTAGCTTTGGCTGCCCCAACTATTTGAAGTTGCCGACACTAATCCTCCTCCAATAACGACCAGCACGAGGACTAGAGGAATTCGACCAATCGGCACAAGGTGGGTGACTGAAAGACGAAACGGCTGCACACATCCTTGCCGGAGAGAGGGCGGCACGGCGGAAATCGCCGCCTCACCCCTCCCACACAAGGGCTGCAGATGGTCGGGAAGAAGTCACTTACCTTGGCTATTACCGACGCTGAGAGGTCGAGGACTGGGGTGTGCGTCTGCCGGCGGGAGGCGAAAAGGGGGCTGCAGAGATCGAGAATTTGGATTCTAGGTTTCGAAGAGAGAGAACAGAGAAATTGGGGAAAAGGAAAAAAAGACAATATTTGGAGGACTTGATTTCCCGTGACCCCGTCTCGCATTAGCTCTTGCCTTTTTGTTTAATTTTGTATGTGGATATCGTCAGTTATGAAGACATTTAATAAAGGGTACAATTTTGTGAGAAAACTTTGTGTCCTTTTCTCTTTAAGGTAAAGGGTACAATTTTAATATAGGCATTGTTGTTAGTTATAGACATATACGTGTCCTTTCGCCCATACACACTTTTGTAAGAAAACTTTATTAGAGATTTGGCAGGATAATAAGTGGACTTATCTAGCCCATCAAAGTAAACGGGGCCTATATACACACTTTTATCCAGCAAAAAAAAAAGCCATAAAAAAGTAGTCAGCCCTCAAAACCAAAACACGGCAAACACTTACTCGACTGGTGCACGCCAATTCAGCTGCAGCCCGGCGTCCACTGAGATTTTAAGATGTTGACTAATTTCAAAAGTTGACAAGAGGAAGAAGACAGCTCATTAAACACCATAATATATAATGAATATACAAGAACAGTTCATTTTCACAACACAGAGACGCAGCTCCAAAAGTTCCACGCTTCCACCTCTCAAATCTACACAACCACATCTCTCAAGTCACTTGAGGTTCGACAGGGACATAGGCGTCAATGGAGGAGAAGCACCAGCTTCATCCCCCCTTCTCACGAGCTGAGAAGATTCCAACAGCTTTCCCGAATGAAAAGCTCTCACTCTCTGGCTGCTCGATGGAATGGAGAAGCTTCTAGAAACAGTCAACTGTGGGAGAGGCAGAGGAGACCCCACCCGGAACACACCCCTGGCAGGGCCCAGCGAGTCGGGTGGCCTCGGGAGCTCGTGAAGCTCGCTAATTTTTGGGCCTTTGCTGGAAGAACCTTTGCTGACTATTGGGCCCGAGAAAGCCTGCCTCTTGACCTTCTGACCTTCGGATAAAGCGGGCTGCATGTCGGGCTGCTGGGTGGAGCCCGGCCCGTCGGGCTGAGGACGGGGTAAGGGGAGAGAATGCTTCTTCTTGTTGTTGTTGTTGCTGTTTTCTGCAGGTATGTAGTCGTCAGAGGATTTCTTTTGCTTCTGGATGTCTAGTGGGGATGAATGCCACGGGTTCATGGAGTGGGGCCCACCGGAAGCTGTGGTGGTACTTGAGCTATTTCTTATTGAACCCTTGGCGTTGTCTGGGGTGGGCAGCACGTGTTTGTTGCTGCTAAATTTCTGCATTTCCCTTATTCTTTCTGTTGGGTCGAATTTCTCGGCGTATAATGGAGCGGAATGACTGCCAGTTCTATGTTGTCGGCTGACTGTTTGATCTCCTTGATTTCTGGCGACGTTTATTTGGAGGTCGGAGTTTTTGGCTTGTGGAATCTGTTGACTTGGACCAGACGATAGGTCTAACTGCCGAGTTTATGAAAATGAGATGACATAAGAGGAATCAATTCTACGACTATAAACTAATAGAAAGAAACTCGGTACTTTAAGATTAATTAAGTGAATAACTCAATCGAGGGGATAGTCCTGAGAGGCCAAGATGGTCAAATTGGGACAATTAAAAACCTAGAAAATGAACCCTAGACAATGAAAAATAAAAGCATAGGAAACTAAAAAGTTTTAGAACTTTATAAAGCTGTGAAGAAAAACTAAGAAAAACAAAAATACCTAAAAACAGAAAAACCTAAAATTGGAGACTTCCATCAGACGTTCTGATACAAGTTCTAACCTTCAACCTAGTATTAGAATTCAGAAATTTTAGTTTTCATAGACTTGGCCGGCACACAAAGAATGTGAACTGAACGAAACTCCAACTAAATAGCTCACCTCCATAGAGTTCCTCGTTCCACTAGTATTATCCAAGTCCTTTCTGCTCTGGTCATATTCAAAACTCAGATCTCCATCTTCGTTAGCCTCGAAACTGTTCTCATCACCACGTTCTTCACCATCGTTTGATTCGGATAGCTCGTAGTCTATGTGCTGCTTTTCCGCAGCATCTCTAATATGCAGCTCAATGGCATCAAGAGATTGGAACCCTTTCCGGAAAAAATTTAACTGCTTTCTCAAAAATGAGGGAACAAAAATCACGAAACTCAGAAAAAGACTGGAAAAGGGACTACCCAACCATGAGACCACTTAAATAACAAAAAAGAACCTGTGCTGCATGATGACGGGCTGCCTGTGTTAGTAGACTCCGGCCTTGCCCTTGCTTCAATGATGCTACTCGGAAAACACATAGCCTTGTCGCCTCGTCGTAGTCTTCACGAACTGCCTGTAGTTGCTCTGAGGTTAAAGTCTCCCCCTTTCCATGTCTCGACTTCCCTTTCTCTTTAAACTGTCCTACCATGTGCTCAAAGATCTCTCTGCAAGTCATTCGACACATTGAATTCAATATAACACAATGAAGAATATATATTCGGTTAAAAGAGTGGAGAAATAAAAGCATATACCTTTTCTCATCACATTGCAATTTCATTTCCTGCACCAGTAAAATATAAATTATCATTACAAGAAATGGAACAAGTCAAGTAATCCCATGATTTAACAGCATCAATGCACACGTGTTTTGACCGAAGATTGAATTGATCATAAAAGAATAAGCACAAGGCCATCAAAATAGGTATTCAAGCAATTCAAAGTTTCATAATGCAGCCATGAGAACTTAACATTTAATTCTTCATCCCAATCCAGTATATATTATGTTGAACAGCATAAATCTAGTCAAGCTTATTTTAAGAGTTTCATTAGCAAATAAATAGTATTTCAGCGTGTCATTCTAAAGCTCAAGTATCTTTAGAGAAGTCCATTGATTTGGCTAAACTTGAAACGTATAGAAATGTATGATATTCAAGTTCTGGTATAGTTTTTTGCAAAACCAAAAATAAATTGGGTGATATTGTGTATCAACCTCCACTTTCCGCAGCTCACTCAAGAGAGACTCTGATGGGTGAGTAATTGTCATGATAATTTGAGACCTCTGAAATGCAGAAGATATCAAGTTATAACCGAGTTTTCTTGAACACAATATGTAAACACTAACCGTTGAAAATACAATGAACACTAACATAGCTGTCAACAAGTTTCTGAAGCTCAAGCTGCACTCTTCCCAGCAAGGACAATGTACCCCCTGCAGAGTGATTAGAAAGTATTCTAGAAATTAACTTTTCTTTCCAGATAGCTCTACATAGGGATCAACTGCACTCTGCAAGTCTTGAGCTTGATCTATTAACAATCATCTTGATTAACTGGATTGACTTTAGCCAAGAGAAAAATGACGGGACAATTTTGGAGAAGTTTCGTTTGGTTAGGTTAAGCAACTGCACCTCATAAAAATTAATAAATAAATCTAGCATTCAACTGACATATATCATGCTATCACTCAAAGTTAAGTATGAGATCAATGGAAGCAACATATAGGTAGACGAACTGGTTCACTCACCAGTTTCTCCATCATCATGCACTGCAGTTTTCTCCAATAGACAATTACCCATCTCGAGCAGTGACTCCGAGAACTCTGAAACGAGAAATTACCATATTGTTGATGTAGAAGTGTAAGTGTATAATTATGGTGTTTAGTAAGTTATGCAGACACCAAATCTGTAAATTAGGTCTTCTCAGGTGATGTATTTAATTATTAGACACCTTCCCTTCTTAACACTTTAACCTCTTCCAAATAAATAATTACTGTAAATAAAAGAAATTGAGGTCATGTATGTAATGTGGTTATATTTTTCACACCTATGTCCTATGTACATATATTATTGCAACAATACCACCAATCTCTCCACTCTCATTTCTTTGAGAATTTGACACACTCATATTTTATTTATTTTCATCTTTTTTAATACATTCTAGTTACTAATATAAAGGGTCCATATATTCAAAATAAAGATATATGGTGACAGCAATATCAGTCGAAGATTATATATAGCAATCCTACACAGTACATCTAATACTTTTTCATCAGGGCTGTTCATTAACGGAAATGAAAACACTAACCGCTTAAATATTTCACACCTGTGTGGCTCATAATGAAACGAGGATAAAAAAATAGAGAAATCTACAAAGTCATCTCAAGCTTAAACGTGGGATCAATTTTCACCATCAAGTTGAGAGCCTCTACTTTTCCATTTTTTTTCCACTCCCAGCCTTCGTCCTTTTTCTCATAACATATGGTGGCTCAAATTCCATTATGCATTCTTCCCTAAATACTTTGATAAGTGTTGTGTCAGGTCATGAAAAGAACATAGGCCTAGCTACAAACTTAAGACATAAATAGGGGGATCCGGAACGGGAACTTAGGTGAGAAAGGCTGAATGCATATAGTAAGCACTGTCCTAAGAACTTACTGTAAACAATACACATCCAAGATTCTTAAATTTCCAATGAAGTGCGCATCTAAGCTCTGAATATTAATAAGAAAAAATGGAGCAAAGTACTAAGTAAGGCAGCATAAGAGTGAAACTTCTTCTCCTATGTGTAACTTAACTAGCATATTGCTTAAGCAAAAGTACCATAAGCGCTGTTTGCTGTTGCAGCAGCTGCAGAGAGCAGTCCATCATAGCATGTTCGCATGTCTTTCATATCCTGCAAGCATAATGCAACCATCAAAACATAAGTCAGTCACTGTGTAAGGAACAGAAAAATTCTGCAGAGTAAAATAACCATGGGCAAAATGTTCCAATTATAACCCGTTCAAGAATCAGTATCTAATAAATATCAACCTGAAAGAGAAGATACAATTAAAGATGTATGACGTCGTGACAATTTTGCTAGTTCACATTCACCTACTACTGTGCATTTCACATAGACCACATTGAGCCCAATAACATCAGTCATATCTGAATGTGGGGCTGGCAGAATCAGATCGAGCGGAAAAAGAAGAAACAACAATTAACTGGGATTTATGCATTAAGAATACTTCCAGTCAAATTATCTACTAGTATCAGTCCATAAATCAACCAGAAGTCCAAGAACCCCTAGAGTGTTACGATTAGACAGGATTATTCACACATAATCAGCCAACTGAACGGACTGCCAATCAGCATGGACTGTAAGCTAATGCACCATTTCTCAATGAAATTGACCTTAAGACATGAACTTCATCGAACAGTCACTGAAGAACTAAGGAAAAACCAAACAACAAGATGAACGCATCAATCGGACAAGACGCACCTTTGCTGCTTGACTTAACCCATCCGTATGCACCGAGATATGGTGATCCCAATTTTCGTCCGCCGCGCCTTTATTCAGCCCCAATTTCTTCAGCTTCCTCAGCGGTGACTTCATACTCGAGCTATCACCAACTCACTGAAAAAGTTTACACCTCTCACGCTTTTGAGGAAACAGATAAAATCAAATTAACAGGCAGATGTCCTTTTATATATCCCAAAATCGAATCGGGGAAAAAAGAAAGATCAAATGAAAAGCGAACAAAGAAATGGAAAAGAAAAGGAGCAAAACATTTTGTACAAAATTGGAGAGGAAAGAGAAGCAAGAAGAGAGAAGAAAATTGTAATTCTTCTAACGTTATTATTCGCCGAAATTTAGAAAAGGGCCAAAAGGCACACTTATTGCTTGTCACACAGACTTTTTTATATACAGACTGAACTCACCCATTCAAAATGTCCTTTTGCGTAATTTAGTCTGGTCAAAGAAAAAGAACGAGAGTATCCTCTCCTGTTCCCTTACTCCAGTGCTGTTCGGTGATTACTGAAATCGCAGAGTCAATGAATTTTCAGAACTTCGCTCCAGAAAGTTTATAACTTTATCTTCCTTAAGCGGGGTTTAGTAGGAAGTGGGGAGGGAGGTCAATTTTCTAGCGTTCAATGACATGTATTAATGGTATGATTGTATACACATATTTTCACTCAAAATAAAAAAGAATCAGTCACCACTATTTACAGTGTTTATTTATCAAAATTTAGTTTGCCTTTAATTTTCCGTGGTCCTACCTAGAGCTGTCAAAACAGCTTGTGGGCCGGCCCGTCCCGCTCCGCAAGAAGGGCGGATTGGGCCTTCATTTTCAAGCCCCACCATAGAGTGGGCCTATGCGGGGCGGGGCGGGCTAACCTGCGGGCCAGCCGCTTAATTAATATATATATATATATATATATATTGGATCTGGTTGTTGACTTAGGTTAGAAAATAGAATCAGAGATTCAAATTTAAAAAAACACACCACAACTCGAACTCTCTAAACCCCTAATCCTAGCCTCCACCGTCGCTTCGCCCATCGCCTCCACACGCGGCACACGACGATTCAGCCTCTCCCCTCCGGTTCTCCGACCTCCGCCCACGCCTCCGCCTCCTGCTTCGGTCTCCGGCGTCGGCCTTCAAGATCCGCCTCCAGCCTCCTCCGCCGGCCTCTGCCGGCCTCCGCTTTTGTGACCCATCAAAGTTCAGATCCTCCACAGTAGTTTCGTTTTTAGTTTAAATGCAACAGGTTTTCTTTTTTCTTTTTTTTTCTAATAAATAAAGAACTGGGTCGTAGCCCAACCCAACCCAACATTTAGCTTATTGGGATGGCTACAACCCAGTTAGTAAAAAAATAATAATAATAAAAGGCGGGCCAGCCGAGCCCGCAATCTGTGGCGGGGGCGGCAGGCCTGCCAGGATGGCGGGCTACGAGCCGGCCCGTTTTGACAGCTCTAGTCCTACCCTTTGTGATTGAGTTGAATTATATCGGTCTTGCTTTTAATTTTGTTCGGACCTAGTAGTTGTCAAATTGAGCTGAATATAAACACCTTTAGCACAAAATTGACAATTTGTACTCCTATTCCTTGTAATCAAGGAGTTGTGCGAGCCCTTCTTCGTCATAAAATCCCCTTCTATTTGTGGAAAAATGACCACACCACCACAACCTCCACCACTGGCCGTCAACTCCCCGGCGCTTGGCACTCAGCCCAAAATGATGAAGACTTACGCGAGAAGAGAGAGCACTGGCAGTGCTTCGATGACGTCGTCGTGAAGAAAAACCCAACGATATTGAAGTTGAGCCAACTCTCTGTTTTTATTATTTTCGTCACCGGTAATTTGCTGAAAACACTGAATGATGTTGAATCCCACCGAATAAACGCACGTCTTTGAGTATTTTTCACTTTTCTTACAAAGATCTGAAACGAAAGAACTTCAATTTGGTGAATCCCACTGAATAAACGCACGTCGTTGCATGGTTCCGTACAAATCGCCGGTTTTAAAAGCGTACTTCTTCTTAACGTTAGGTGGACAGTGGTTGCAAACACATATAAAATGTTTGTCACCTTTTTTCTCATCGGACACCTTCGTGAAGTTCCTTGTGAATATGTCGAATGTCTTTCGTCGACTCCCTCTGGCGACAATCCGTTGAGGTTGAACCTTCACCTTGAGTAGGATCAAAATCGTCTGTATGCAGTTGCTCTTGGTCCTCCTCGTTCTCCTCGAAAAGTAAGCTCTCATAGATTTCATAAATAGATTCAAAGATGCGTTGGACCTCCACGAACTCAATGTGATCGGGTAGACCCAGAACGTCCCGATACATCGTCAGCGTTGGTGGCGGAATCGACAATGGAGGTCTACCACTACCACTCGTAGATGCGCCTAGATTTTTACACTTTTGGGGCCGATCACCAGAACCACCACGAGCACTCGACATTATATAACTGGAAGAATAGAATTTATAAAATAAAAAAGAGGGGTGAAAAGGATAGAAATTAGAAAAAGTTAGATATTGGAGAGTATTATTAAGAGAATTTATAGAATTAAAACCGAAATGAAAGAGAATTTATAGAATCAAAACTGAATTTATCTAGAATCGGACCAAATTTATCTAGAATCTGGCACAAAATCTCATAAATATAACTTTAAGAACTTTTAGAATGAGATGAAGAAAGTGAGAGGATGGTAAATTAGGTGT
>BKCP01007959.1:825287-891209 GCA_008636005.1 Striga asiatica | reverse complement strand
TGAACCGCCGGTTCCGGATCAGTCAGGCGGTTAAAACGATTCAAAGGATTCTTACAGTTGGATCTTAGCGGTCAGATTCAAAATTCTGATAGTTAACGATTCCGAGTGGGCCGGTTCGGACCCGAACCTAAAACCGTTTACAATTAGAAAAAATCAGACTGTTGATCTTCTGGCGAATTCGATTTTGGGCCCAATCCGGTCCAGAACCGAAAATTGACAAAAAACAAAATATTGCTAAATAACAAATAGAAAACATAAAACAATATCGTGCCTCTAGGCTGCTGACCCAGAACCTTAACTGGCAATTCACAAAAATATAATTTTGTGAATCTGAACCAGCCTGGGTAAAACCACATGCCAGTTCCCGACTCGCGGTCAACTGGCTTGATTAGGCCAGTTCGGCGGGCAACCCAACCCAACCCGTGGCCATGTCTAATGTTTAGTTTGTTTGGCTTTGGCAAGTTGTCCAACTTTAGGTTACATAATTTTGTTCATAATGAATTATTGATTATATTAATTATTGAGCACATGAATGTAACTTTTATGTAATACATTTATTATTGTCCAGTGACTTAGACCCATCCACCTAAAACCATACCTTCTTGAGTTGGTTGTTTATTTTAGATTGTTAATTTTTTATTTCAAACAATAAACATATTAAAAACTAAGAAACTTAAAACGAGTTTACCCGAGGTATCAACTGACACCACAAGAACAAGCACAAAGATTTGATCCACTTCCCTTGGAAGTACACAACAACTGAGGGGGTACAATCACCCACAAAACACAAAAACTCCAAAATTGAGACACAACAACTCCAAGACAGAGACACAACTCTATAGCGGAGATGTTAATAACCGAGTCCAGCCCCAATAAAGGTACCGGCCCGATGGACTGAGGACCGAGCAGTGGCCGGTCGAACCGAAAGAGCCGGGAGCCGGAGCCGTTCGTGGGTGCCGAGTTGAGCAAAAATTAAAGCCATCAGGAACGGTGGGCCGGGACGATCCTGAGGTCGGCACCATGCCCCCTCGACAACGAGGCCGGCACCCTGCTCGAGATCTTGCAGGGACGGCCCCTTAGGAATACGGTCTGAAACATAATAAAATAAAGCCACTTGTCAACAAATGATTGCCGATGGGACGTTCCAGACTAGACTACAAGGCTAGGGCGTCTAGTTCAGCCAGAAAAGGTGTCCGCATTAAATGCAGCTCACATTTGCATTAAATGCATGGCAGGAAATGATTGGAAAACCCAGAAATTACTCTCAATCAGTCAGAGAAACGCCGGCCTGTCCCTCCGAACTACTGTACGACAAGATTGGTGAACAGTACCCGAACAGTACCGCATTAAAGACCCCTATAAATAGCAACCCTCTCATTTATTTTTGGGTTGTTGGATCCCAACTGTAAAAGCTTTCTTTATATTTTCTCTCTCTAAATTTGTAAGAAACTCGTGTAAGAAACTGTAAGTATATCGCAAGTGCCGACCTCGTACGAGAGGCCGACCTCGTGATCCTTTAATATAACCGTGATTGAACCGTATTTCTTTGTCTTTTTCCTATTATCTTTTTATTACTTGACATTTTAACCGTTGACCGGAAACGTCCGTCAACAGGAGACTAAATCCAAATGCAGCTAGACTAGGGTAACCAACAAAAGAGAAATGCTAAAAAAACCATACAACTCATACATATTCGATACAATAAAGCTCTCCTCACTACCAACCACAAAATCATAACCTCCTCAACGGAAGCCACAACCGAAGATAACCCAGAAAATAAAATCAAGCTCGACACATATCTAGCAAATCTAAACTTCTGAGCTCAACAGGCTATGACTAACTTGACCCAAAGCAACAAGGCATGACCCTCCTTCTAAACGGATTACCACCGAAGAACAACCCCGAAACTCAACAATCGACATTTCCCCCAATACAACCCCGACATCAACAAAACAACCCAATAAACAAGATACTGGAGGGAGAATCACCCAACACAACCTCAGAAATCAGATGGCCGCTAGGGAGACGCCTTCACCGGCGCAAGCTCCGGCCACCACGCGAGCGGTGACCTTCGCTGAAAGACTTGACCGAGCATTCAAACTGGAAACCCGAATTGACTGACGGACTCGCTTGGAGGGGGAGCACCAAAGCTGGAAGAAGGATTGCAGCCATGGCCGCGCAGACGAGCTCCATCCCAAAGTCAATCATTCCACGGAGGAGGCCGAGCCGCGATGACAGTAAAGAGGCAAATTAGGGCTCGATTATGTCAACAGGGGAATTGAGGATTTTCTATTCTCGCGAAGAGAGAAGTTATTTTAGGCTCCGTTTGTTTTTAGGGATTTACTGAGGGATTTGAAATTCATAGATTTCAAATTTACAAGTTCAAATGCTCGTGCATGTTGGGATGATAATGGAACTTAGAGAATTTCAAATTCATGCTAGATGTTTTTAAGTCATTATTTTGAAGGATTTGAATTGACTCCTCAAACCTAGTCATTTGAAATCCATTGTTTATCACCGTTGACGCCCACGCCGTCCGCGATCATTTAGGTTCATCACCACCGCAAGTCAACACTATCGGTGCGAGCTAGACAATTTATTTATAATATTTTCAACACATCTATAGTAATATAAAGAGGTTGTTGAAAAAATAAAAAAATTGTAATTTTGACTTTAAAAATAAAGTGTTGACTTACTATTAGTAGAAATTTTGAAAAGCACATGTGAATCTTTAGAAATCAAATTTAAGGGAGATATCCCAAAAAAATGTGGAGATTCTTAAGGTAACAAATTTGGAGATTCTTATGCCAAAATTTAATTTATTTCATAAATATGAATTTCATTTTTATTGGTAACAAATTTGGAGATTCTTATGCCAAAAAATTAAAATTTTGAATTGAGATATCCCAACAATTACGAATTTTTTTTTCCATTCAAATTAATGTTTCAAATCAAACAAAAAATTGTTCCGAGAATAATGGATGTTGTATTAAATATTGGTAAACTCCAATCCTCCATAAATTATTTATATTTATGAATTTTGTGTGTAAATATATTGATTTTTTTCCTAAATAATACTAAATCACATTATTTTAGGACCTAAATCTTAACTTCTTTTCTATTTTTTGGTGGTTTATATTCTTTAATTGAAATAATATTTGACTTATTTGATTAAAACAACTTATTTTCTTTAGGAAATAAATTTAAGTGAGATATCCCAAAAAAAAATTGAGATTGTTAAGGTAACAAATTTGGAGATTCTTATGCCAAAATTTAATTCATTTCATAAATACGAATCTCATTTTTATAGGTAACAAATTTGGAAATTCTTATGGCAGAAATAAAAATTTTGAATTGAAATATCCCAACAATTATGGATTTTTTTTTCATTCAAATTAATGTTGCAAATCAAACAAAAAGTTGTTCCGTGAATAATGGATATTGTACTAAGTATTGATAAACTTCAATCCTCCATAAATTTTATTTATATTTATGAATTTTGTGTGTAAATATATTGATTTGTTTTTCTTAAAATAATAAATTACATTATTTTAAGACATGTATCCTAACTACTTTTCTATTTTTTTGGTGGTTTATATTCTTTAACTGAAATAATATATGACTTATTTGATTGAAAGAACATATTTTTAGCCATATAATCATATAGTATAAAAAATTCACGACTTAAATATATATCTATGAATATATAAAAAGGCAAAACATTTAGCTGTGAATAGTATGTAAAATCTCGCCTAAAATTTTTGTTTTTACTGATAATGAATTTATTAAAAAAAACCATAAATTCCCACCCAAAGCACAAATTGATTTATATATATATACAAAAAAAGTCCGGGCAAATCTCTATTTATGGATATTTTTTTGCCCATATCTATTAAACTAAAAAATCTTTTTAAAGTTTGGAAAGAATCTCATATTATGTGAATTCCTGGTAAATATTTTTTTCTCCATATTTATCTTACTACAATATCTTTTTAAAGTTTAGAAAGAATCCATCTTTTTAAAGTTTTCACTCAATCGATCCCTTATATAAACCCCTTCTCACCCAATTACAAAACCCTAAGTTTGAGACCAAAAAAAAAAATCAGTTAGTCACAAATAAAAAAAAAATCACAAAAAACTCCTAAATAAAAAATTCAAATCAACCTATCGAATCCTAGGGTTTACTTCGACATAACAATCAGCAGCGAGCCCCGCCCCTGAATCGTGATGGATCTCTTCGCCGACGTCGTCACAAAGACCGACGAGAACTTTTGCGCCCTATGCACCAACGAGAAGGACGTCGGAAAATCTGGCAAGCCCCTCCACCACAAAGGGTCATCCTTCCATCGTGTAATCCCCAATTTCATTTGCCAGAGCAGTGACTTCACTGCGGGTAACGACGGCAAGTCGATCTACGACGCCAAGTTTACCGACGAGAACATCATGAGAAAGCACACCGTGACCTATCGATGGCGAAGGTTGTTCCGGGGACAAATGACACGTACTTTTCATCTGCACGACAAGGACGAAGTGGCTTGACAACAAGCACGTGGTGTTCGGGCAGGTGGTGGAGGAGTACAACATATTGAAGGCGGTGGAGAATGTTGGGTCGGGGAGCCACCGGACCTCGAGACGGGTGGTGATTGCCGACTGCAACCAACTCCAGATCTGATGGTTGTGTGTCGTTTAATATGAAGTTTGTTGGAGACTTTTTTCATAACTACCTAATAATTGTCTTCTGATTTGTTAAATTTGAAATTAAAAAATAGTTTGTTGGATACTTTTTTTCATAACTACCTAATAATTTGTCTTTTGATTTGTTTAAATTTGAAATTAAAAAATGAAGTTCATGTCACGTTCGTAAGACTCTGGAAATCATATAAGAATTTTATATTATATGATCGATTGGTTCCTAAAAACTTGGCGCATATATACAATCATTTTTCAAAATTTAAAATTTTAAGATTACATATAAATATTTCTTCAAATGGTCATATTTATCTTTTTAAATTTATTAAAGTTTTAAGATTACTATTAAATATTTTATCAAATGGTCATAGTTATCCCAACACGTTTATCACACTAAAAGTAATATATTACGATTTATCACACTACAAATAATATATTATAATTTAATTTTTTTCACACAAATATTTGAAAATTTTAATTTGTTGACAAGAAGGTTCGCCACAAAATCAAACAAAAAATATTGTGTATAGGGAACTGTTCAACAATATATGATTTTTCATACTCTGTATCTAATTTTTTGTCATAATAAAATGTTTAAACTTTAGTAATTATATTTAAAAATAAAATTTTAAATAGGTTTTGAGGAACAAGCCTCACCGTGCATCGCTCGGGTTGCTCACTAGTCCATTTAAGAAGTGTGCAAGTAAAAAAAATATATTTCAAAAATTTTGGAATCAAAGGATTTCAAATCTCTCAAAACAAACGGAAACTTAGATTGTTCTTTAAGCATTACGATCAAGGCCTACTTTTTTTTTTTCGAAACGAAAGATGTATTATATCATAACTCAAGAGGAACAAGGTTCGAATACAGACGCGACCAAAAGCCGAAAATAAAAGTGAGAGGACACGCTAAAAAAGTGGCCTAGAAACCCATACACGGGATAACACGACGAACCAAGAAAACGAGGAATACACACCAATACCACTGCCAACGCCTAGCATTGTGGACTATTCCCAAGAAAAACAAAACACAGACTGACTACAATCCCAGGAAACAACTAAATACAACAAGATAAAAAAACAAAAGAGAAATCAAAACTAAGCATACTCATAAGGAATACTGAAACTGTGGACCGGCCAAACAGAGTTAGATGGGGCAGCTTGAGAACTCCATCCAGTCTTTGGTGGCAGCTATCACAGCTCTTCTTACTGGCATTATTGTGTCTTGAAAGATCCACATGTTGCGAGTGTTCCACAACCACCACAGCAGGTAGGTTGTGAGTTGGATTCTTGCCACTGCTATGTCAGATTTTCCCAAGGAACAGATTTGCCACCACCAATCTGCAAAAGTCATGACAGGTTCTGAAAAATTTTCCCACAGCAAAGGACTATACTCCCAGAAAATTTTAGCTCGTGCACATTGGAAGAAGACATGAGTCACTGTTTCTGCAGCCTCTCCACAAGATTTGCAAATGTGATCAATATGTGCCCCTTTCTTCAGCAGGTTAGTTTTGACAGGAAGAGTGTTGGTGAAACATTTCCAAATGAAATGTTTGATCTTATTAGGAATGCTCAGCTTCCATGTTCTTTTCCTTGCCTTCTTGATCGATTTTTGGTTGGAGCTGCATTGAGGAATGTCCATTGCCAATCTTTTGTTGTTAATAAGGTGAGAGTAAGATGAAGCTACTGAGAACCCTCCTTTACTGTTAAAGCTCCAGTATTTGAGGTCTTCTTTGTTGGGATTGAGAGATTTGATATTCAGAATGGCCTTGCTTTCTTCAGCACTGAACACTTGGGTGATAAGCCATTCATTCCATCCATGGCCTGTGGGATTAATTAGGTCCTTCACCCAGATCAGATGATCTCTTGCCAGTTCCAACAGGTTAGGTGAAGTGGATGTGAGAGATGGGATCCAGTTGAAATCAGAAATTTTTGTTGATTCCCCATTCCTGATCTGAATTTTAAAGCCTTGGGAGAAGATAGGCAGTACTTCTAACCATGAGTTCCAAAGCCATGAGCTATTTTGATTTCTAATGGCCTCAAAGATTGAATGATTTGGGAAATATCTGCTTTTTAAAACTCTACTAACCAAGAGGTGTGGCTGTGTAGTCACTCTCCAAAGTTGTTTACAGATCAAGGCAATATTGAACAGTTTGACATCCTGAAAACCTATGCCCCCTTCCTCCTTAGGTAGTATCATTTTGTCCCATGACCACCAATGAATGCCTGGTTCCTGGTTCTCCCCTCGGCTCCACCAAAATGCAGCACAAAGTCTGGAAATTTCTTTGACAATGAGTCCAGGTAGTTTAAAACAGGCCATTGTGAAAGTTGGAAGAGCACTTATCACTGCTTTGATCAACACTTCTTTTCCAGCAGGGGAGAGAAGTTTGTTTTTCCAGTTCTGAAGTCTAGCTCTTACAGCTTGGAGAACATAATCAAATGCTTCTTTCTTGGACTTCCCTATTCCTAGTGGAAGGCCAAGATATCTTGTGGAGTTGTGTGCACTGATGCCTTGGAGGTTGTTACAGATGACAAGTTTCAGAGGGGTTGGAGAATTCCTGCTGAAGAAGATGGTGGACTTGTTTAAGTTGACTTTCTGCCCTGTGAACAATCTGAAGTTTTCCAGAATGGATAGCAGCTTGTGAACCTGACTAACATCTGCTTTGCAAAATAAGAGGACATCATCTGCAAAAAGGAGGTGGGAAAGTACAGGGCCTTCCCTATTAAGCTTCAGGCCAGTAAGAGTCCCCTCTTGAATTGCCTTTGTGATCATAGCAGATAGCAGCTCGGCCACAATAAGAAAGACATAGGGGGACAGTGGGTCCCCCTGTCTAATTCCTCTTGTTGGGAAGATATCTTTGCTGAGGGAGCCATTAATCTTGAAAGCAAGGGATGAAGTGGATAGGCAGGCCAATATCAGTTTGACAAAAGAAGGATGAAATCCCATTTTCAGCATAATCTCTTGAAGACTTTGCCACTCTATTCTATCAAATGCCTTCATTAAATCCAGTTTCAAAGCCATAAAATAGTTTTTGCCACTTCTGTGTCTACTGAGAAAATGGAAAACTTCTTGAGCTATAATCACATTGTCTAGAAGCTGGCGGCCTTTTAAAAATGCTGATTGGCAAGAATTTATACAAGGGTCCAAACAAGCTTGTAATCTGAGGGCTAACAGTTTAGAAATAATCTTGTAGATAACACTACAAAGGCTTATGGGTCTGAATTGTCCAATGGTGTCTGGAGATTTGCATTTAGGAATTAAAGTTACAATGGTTCTGTTCCAATATTTGAGAATCATGCCTGAGGAGAAGAAGCTTGAAATACCTGCTAGAAGGTCAGTTTTAATGATTTGCCAGCAGTTTTGGTAGAATATTGGGCTCATTCCTTCTTCACCTGGGGCTTTTTCAGAAGAAAGGCTGAAAAGTGCTGTATGGATTTCCTCTTCTTCAACTGGTTTAATAAGATCAGCATTCATCTCTGGAGTGATGGTTTTTGGGATCAGTGGTAATAAATTCTCCCCACCTCTGGATCCCTCTGAAGTGAAAAGGCCAGTATAGAATTCAGTGATATGGTTTGAGATGTCAGAAATGGAGTGGAGGATTCTGTGGTTGCTGTCAATAAGTCTGGTTATGGAGTTCATTTTCCTCCTTTGTCTCACAAAAGCATGGAAGAATTTTGTGTTTCCATCTCCAAGTTTCAACCAGGTGGCTCTGGCCTTTTGATGCCAATATTGTTCTTCTTGGCTGTGAGCTTCATTCAGTTTTCTTCTAGTTGTGTCCCATGCTTCCCAATTATTTTCAATGCCGGCAGTTCTCAGATTCTCCATTTGGGATGAAAGGTCATTGATTTTTTGGGTTCTTTGTGATCTGAATTGAGAGCTCCATTGCAGAAGAGCAATTCTTGTATTTTTTATCTTTTCCTTTAGATTAAAAAGGGGGGGTGCCTTGATTAGGGATGGACCAAGCTGAGAGGACCACTTCTTTAAAACCATCCATCTTCAACCATCTTGTGTCAAAGGAGAATCTTTTCTTTATTCTGATCCCAATTATTTCCATCTTGTATTTTGATTAACCGATTATTGGGCGTCACTTCAATTGCCTCCAGCAACAAGCTTTTAATTTTTTTTTGTAAGAATAAAAAATATGTTAAATTTATTTGTCTAGTAGATATTATGTCTAGATTTTTTACTTTTTTTTAACCTATAAAATCAAGATGTATGTCATCCTCTTTGCTAAAAATTGACTCCTTTTTTTGGCGGTCTAAAAATTAAATTCTCAATTTAGAATTAACTTTTATTTTCATACGGAAACTTTTTCGTATATTTGTTACTAGTACAAACACATGTGTATTACATGGGTGCTTGTTAAAAAATTATTCTTAAATTTTAAAATTAATGAAAAAATTTATTTTAAATTTTATTTATTTTTTTACAAAAGATATATATTATTATATATTTTAGAATGACACTTGTTACTTGTGCGACTTACATGTGTTATGTTATAGTAATTTTTATAACTTATATCATATAACTACTTGAAATATTAATATATTAATTGATAAATAATTTTATTTTTTAATTAATATCAAAAAAATTATTATTGTAATAAAGATAAATATCATTTATTTTTTTATACAGACAACATAGATGTTAAATCGAAGCTCATCAAGAGATGATTAATTTGATATAATATATATGTAAAACTGATAAAAAATACAAAAGTTATTAACTTTTAAAATACATTTACAATTCAATGGTTATATAATAAGAAATGATATTAAAATGCAATTAATACATGAAACATAACCATAAATACTCAACATATTTATGGATAATCCGGACTTAATTATTTTTGGATTTGAAGTAAATTAAAATCTACTCAAACCTAATAACGAAGCATGTAATTTTGCCACATAGGATCCCGAAGCATGCGAGCTAGCCACTTAGGCTCAGCTCATTTTGAATTAATATATAAGGGGGATTTGATGCATGCATTGATCACAATGTCTACTTTGCATTCGCATTATTTGTTCATAAAGCGTTACAAATAAGGAGTTTACCAAAACTAAATGAACAAGGTTCCATTGTGTAGTGGTTAGCACTCTGGACTTTGAATCCAGCGACCTCGGTTTGACTCCCGGTGGGACCTTTTTTTCATCATATCTTTTAATCATATCTTTTAAAGCTTTTTTTTTTTAATCCACCAAAAGGTAAGCTACGTTTGTAAAAGAAAAAATCTCAAACCAAATTAATTCATACTCAAAATTTAACTCAATCTCACTATCCTCAATATTCTCAATATAATTAAATAATAACAATTAATGATTATATAATAACAATTAATCATTTTTATACATCATATCAACTTTAATTCAGTACTCATCCACTCACATAATTTTAACTAATCATCGCTTCATATCATCTCTCTTCTACTTTTACATCAAACTAATTTTAATTATTTTATTTTTAATATTATTTTAATATAAACTCAAAATTTCACAAACTATACCACTTTTTTTAAATTAACATTAGCTAACTAAAAAAAAAAATAATTCACTCAAATTATTTCTTTTACAAACACACTAAGTGCCCTCAAAAGTTAAAATCGCCAACAGCTTAAAAGCATGAAAATAGAGTCCAAATATTCTTCATTTTTTTCTAAAATAGAGTACAAACCCTAGCCTCTGCTCGTAAAATCCCATCCACTATGTGCCTTCTCCGGCGATTAGCCGGCCTTTTCGCCGGCGGATGGCCTATAGCTGCGTAATCCCTCCCCAATTTCTCCCTCGCCAGTGCTTCTGCGCCAATGAAACTTCTCCTCCCAAGCCGTTGGCAAGTCTCGCCATCTCCATCTCGTCGGTGGTGGTTCCGTCTGCTGGTTCTCCGAGTTGTGGCTATGGTGGCTGGCTATTGGTTGGGTCCATTTCTGCTCGATCCCCGGTGGGAGCTCGTCCACTGTGCGCCTGGTTCATGGTGGGTTGCTTCAAGGAGGTGAGTGATTGTGGTTGAGGTTGGGTGCGACCCATGTGGCTTGGCTCGTCTGTGACGTGTCGGCTGGAGTTAAGGTGGGTTGATTTGAGCCCCTGGTTCCACTCTGCTGGAGTTGTGGAGTGGGACACCCGACAAGCCCAGATTTTGACCAGTGGTGCTTGGTCGGGTCTCGGGATGCGGGTCTGCTGATTGATCCTCTTGGGGCTGTGGGTCGCCTTCATCCTTGGAGTGTTTCGAGGGTTGGGACTCGTCCTTGATACGCATTAGGCAGTGGCGGGAGTGGTGTTCCAGCTTTCAGGTCAAGCTATTGGGTTATTGGTCCTGATTTCGTCGGCTGGGTATGGTTATCCCGGGGAAGGGCTTAGTGTGTTTTTGATTAGGTTTTATTTTAGGATTGTTCTTCTGTGTTTGTGTTCTTGTGTAGTTTAGGATTGTGTTTTTAGTCTGGGCCGTTTGGCCTCTGTGAACCCGAGTGTCACCTTATTATCCCATTGGGATCTGACACTCGGGTATTACTCTATTGGGGTCTTTTTAGTTGTTGTTAGTTGTTGTTAGTTGTTTTAGTTAGTTAGTTTTAGTTGCGAGCTTTATTCTAGCTTTGCTAGTCGGGACTCTAGGCGGTCTTCTGACCTGTCCTCCCACTTTTTTCAGTCGTTGGTTGCTGTGTATTCGCACATTTTTGCATTTTGATTTATAATATAATCTATCGTTTTGGAGAAAAAAAAAACCATAGAAACTCAAGTAAACTCGCTCTGTTCTCTAGTAACATCTGATGCCCCAAACTCTGACAACACCATCAATATAACCACTAAAAAGAGTACTTCCATCAGCACTCCAGTTGAGACAGGTGCAATATATGACACCTTGGTCTTCCCAGAGGCGTTTTGGGTCCGAAAGCAGAATCACCCCATCTTTCCCGCCGCTGGCGCACAGAGGTCCGTCATGGGACACAACAACAGTGTTCATATACCCAGCGTGTCCGGCCAGAGTCGATCTGAGCTTACAATTGGTCAGGGATTGGAGAGTGTAGAGGGGAAAGAACGGGAGGATGCTGCAAGTAACTTTCTCTTCTAAGATTTGTATATGTTCTTTTTATCGTTTCTTGGTGCGCCTTCTTGGGACAAAAGACGAGTGAAATGTATGATGTAGCCATTAAAAAAAAGACAAGTAAAATATTAAAATATTGACAGGAATAATCTATCCATCTATATATATATATATATATATATATTTAAGAAAAACATTTACTAATATATTAACTAAAAATTTTGAGAATATATACTTTTTTGGAAATTTTTTGTATGCATTAATTGTTTGCATATAAACATCTATAAATAAGATCAAATCGATATGGTAAAAAACAATCTTTTCTTGAATAATTTTATAAACATTCTAAATCAGATCAAATCGATATGATAAAAAATAATCTTTTCTTGAAAAAATTTATTAACGTCTTCAACAATTTCATCGACTCCCATTATAATAAACTATAAAATTAATTTTTCGTGATTCATGTGGATAATATTTTTGTCAAGATAAACATGGAAACAGATTTTAAGTTATAACCATATTATTATTTTTTTTTTCACAAATGTTGATTTTTCATCCTAAAATATTTATATAAAATTATAACATGTTAGGTAATTTTTTATTTCAATTAATCAGCCAAAACCATGTACAAAAATTAATCTTTGCCAATATAATCTTTTCTTAAGTTTTATTTCATTATATACAAAAAAATTCTTTAAATTAATGTAATTTCCTATTTAAGAGATAATGACCAGATACATTAAATTGTTTTTACTGATTTTCATATAATAAAATTGAAATATGTTAACCATTCTTTAAAATTCGAACAAATGATTTATTTGTGTATTATTTCCAACTATTATTAACCATTCTTTCAAATTTCTTGCGAGCTATTCTAAGTTGGAATCATCGAGTATTTAGCCAACATAATTAGTTGTTCAAACTAAGTTTTGTATCCAAAAAACAAAATTTTGTGTTTTTCATGAAGTTAGCATATCACTCTGATATAGTTCCAAGTAAGAGCATTTTTATTTATCCAATAAGGAAATCCCACTGCTTACATCCTTGGGTTACATTGATAATAGAAATTTTTTAATCTCCATATGGTCTTCAGAGATAGAACTTCTTGAGGTGAATCACGTTCCATAATCTCGGCAGTTGTCCCATGTCTTCCAATTCATAAGCTCCTTTCTCCAGCACACGTGTCACTATGTAGGGTCCTTCTCAGTTTGGTTCCAATTGTTTCACATGCTTTAGGGCATCTGCTCTTCTCGAAATCAGATCGCCAACCTAAAAACGTGTGATCTTGACCTTTTTGTGAAAAGCAGCTATCATCTTTTGCTTGTACTTGTAGCTCGAACTAGAGCTTCCTCCCGCAGCTTATCCACCAGCTCGAGGGTCTCTTCTGCTAGTGTCTATTGTTTTGTCAGCATCGAAATATGTTACTTTGTGCGAGCTGACTCTAATTTCTACTGGTAGCAGAACATCCATCCCATAAACCAAGGTGAAAGGTGATTGGTATGTCGAGCTCCTAGGAGTTGTTCTGTACGCCCATAAAACAGAGGCCAACTCGTCGACCCATGCACCAGATGCTCGTTCCAATCTTTTCTTGAGTCCCAACAATATCGTTCTATTAGTGACCTCGACCTATCCATTAGCCTTTGGGTGCGCTACTGAAGCAAAATGTTGCTCTATGTCCATGTCCATGCACCAAGCTCGCATCATTCTTCCCTGAACCTGTGCTTCTTTATCTGAAATGAGAACCCTAGGAATTTCAAATCTACAGCAAATTTTGCTGAACATAAAATTTATCATCTTTTCCTTAATTATGCGAGCTAGAGGCACCTCTTTGACCCATTTTCTGAAGTAATCAACTGCAACCACTAAAATTTCCTTTGCCCTGACCTAGCTGGCAGAGATCCTACTAGGTCTATTTCTCATTATGCGAAGGGCATTGGAGTGTTGATGGTAGTCATTGCTTCAACTAGTAAGTGTGTAATTTGTCCGTGTTTCTAGCATCTTTGGCACGAGACAAATTACACAGACACTCCAATTACACAATGGGAGTGTCTGGTGAGTTAGAAAAATTACACATACACTCCAACTGGTAAGTGTGTAATTTGTGGAGTTTGATTTTATTAGTATTCATTGCTTCAACTGGTAAGTGTGTAATTTGTATGTGTTTTTGTCATCTCTCGCATTGTCCTAACACCTTCCCGACAACTAGCTGTGAGTCCGAATGTGCGACCAGCTAGCTAGCACCTCCGCTGATTACGATTTGGATCCCCTTGATCAAAGCCTCATACTCTGCCTTGTTGGTTGACGCCTTAAATCCCATCCTTGCTAAAAAGTCGAGTTGTTCGCCCTCACGTGTGATTAAAACAAATCCCAATCCTGTTCCTGACCCTTTAGCTGTGGACGACCCATCCACCTAGGCCATCTATTTTTTCCCTTCCTCTCTGGTGCACTCTTGAATAAAGTGCTTGCGCTCAGACATGGCAAAATTCAGTTCCGGGTCGGAATTTCTGGGCCTAGGCCAAGGGTTGGCCAACCCTGAACCGGCCCGAACATATGCACGGGCCAGTTCGGTTAACCGCCGATTCCGAGTCGGCTCGGCTCATTAAAAAAATAGTAAAAAAATAAAAAAAATAATAAAAAAAGGGTCGAATCGTCGGGCCAGTTTCGATACCGACCTGACAATTCAAAAAGTGCATATATGAGGCCCGGAACCGACTCGTTCAAACTGCAGGTCCGGTTCAAGGCTCTTTGACCACGGGTCGATTCGAGTTGACCCGGAGGCCGGGTCGGGCCGTTGTCTACTTCCGCCTTAATGGTTCGCATTGAATAAACCCTAGCGGCGCATTGATTTTTTTTTTTTGGTGCAACCTAGCAGCGCATCTATATATATTGAAAAAGAGAAGTCAATAAATCATTTGTGGAAACTTGTAAAAAATAATGAGTCAACCATGTTGACATGCTAATTATAGCAATCTTTTAAAATAAGAGTTTGTTATGATGACAACTCTAAAAATCGTACAATCCAATTGTCATTCAAACATATTATTCAAAATAAGAATTTGGTATGTTGAAAACTCTAAAAATCCTATTTCCATTCAAACAGATTATCTTAAATCCTACTGGATATACACTAAATAATAAAAAAAAAAACCTAACATAAAAGTATCTTTATTTGTTTCCTCTAATAAATTCGATAGCTAAAATCTATGAACTTAAATCAAATTTACTAACAATTTATATATCTATATCTATATCTATACTTATATTAAAAGGTAACCGTTTACCAGATTTAGTATAAAGAAAAGTCAACAACATTTATTGCATTATTATTTCTGTATTATACAATCTATACTCATATAAAAGGAGATTCTATTTACTACATTTACTATCCAGAAAAGTCAACTGCATTAAATGCCATTAATATTTTGGTATTGTAATTTTTTATTTATTTAATTAATTAATTTATTTATTTTATTTTAAAAAGATAAGTATAATAAAAAGATTTTAATAATAAAAAATCAAATACCAAATAAAAATGTACACTTTGACTTATTTTATTATATTTGGTATTTAATTATACCAAATATATTCCTATTTAGTATATACATTAAATACTTACTAAAGTATTTATTTGTTTTATTTGTCAAAGTTAAGTATAGATTTGTTTATATTATCAAATCATAAAAAAATATTAAATCCATATTGTAAAAAAAAAAAAAATCATATAATTTTATAACAATTCTACTACACTATTTAACAATATTTCTTTTTTATTATATAATAAAATAATAATTAAATATTATATGGTGAACAACAATAAGTAAAACTGTTACTTTCTCTTATATCAAGGGATAAATTTATATGCTAAAATTAAATTTTTATTAGTAAAAATGTTTTAGTTAGATAATATATTAATTATTTTACAAGCTAGCCATAACATGCTCATATTTAATGTTTTAAAAGATGTAGAAAAAAAGGTTATAATAACTCTATTGTTTTTTAGACTTAAATGTTGATTAAAAGAGGTAAAAATTCCTAATTTTTTAGACTTAAAAGTTGATTAACACCATAGATTGAGAGTTTATATTTAGTAAAATTCCTAATTGTAATAAAAAAAATTAATTTTTGCTATATTTTAGAATATCTTTAAATTCATTATAAAAAAAAAGAAAAAAAATTACAATGAAAAAAGCAAGTCAGCTATATCTCGATTTGTTGTAAGTCAGCTATATATCGATTTGTTGTACTCCTCAAATCACATTCACAATTTTGTTTACAAGGAAAGGAAACTCATTGATTAAAATATTATTTTGTCAATAGTCTTAATGTACAAGAGACTTTGAGACTCCACTTGAATATTATAAAACTTTTATCGAACAATATACAATTTTCTTGCGTATTATAAAATTTTATTGAATATTTCATCTTATAATATAATATTCTCCAAATAAATATATCTCGTGCTTCGCACGGGTCACGTATTTTATATATCCCGTACATTTTTCTTTATTCATGTATATAATTATAAGCCTGGATAAATGACCTTAAAATTGTGCACCCCGTGCATCGCACGGGCTCTGTACCAGTATATAAAATAAGAATAGACTTAAATCAAATTTATTAATCTTGTTCTGCCATTATGCATTAATTACATTCTAATTATAGTATTTTTAAACAATTCGGGATCTTAAATATCGAAGCATTAATTGTAATCTGTTTATGGAATCAACTGATTTAATAGTTTATGGATGCATTTCCCGGTTTTAATGGAATCAAACATGTTATTAATATACTATATAAATCTGCCCAAAAATAGAGTGCAATCAGTTTTAAATTCCCTTAAGAACCTGATTTACGTGTCAAATACTTTTTAATTTAACATAACAGTATCCTTATAAAACCGTGTGTTCATAAAATTTAATAATTAAATAATATAATAATATTAATCTACTGAAAAAAAAGATACCAAATAATTTAATAATATATTAATATAACTGTGCCGATTTAATGAGAGTAGGCCTTTCACGATGAATAAAACATTAGTATAATTAAACATAGAAATTTCATATTAACAAATAGTATTTTACTTTTTTTCGTAATTAAGATGTAAAAAATACTTTTTAATAAAACTAATAGATTTCCTGATCTATATGTATTTGATTATTTGTATTCCAATAGTCTGAATATATAGATATAAATATTATAATGTACTCATATTGGCCGTTTTCCATTAATAATTATCATTTAAGCAACATAGCATCATTAAGTCTAACCAATAATTTGTATTGATTAATATTTTAAAATATTAGAGTCAACATTGAATGGAACCAAATCTGCCTTAAAATGATTGTAAGAATCTACAAGATAAATACAAAAATGCACTAATAAACCAAGTTAAAAAAGGATTGCTATTGTAAAATTGAATTTATACAAAATTTGATCTTCAAATGAAATTTGATTTACACGTTTCTATTCATATCTGCCGTAAAATGAATATGCCAATCTACACGATAAATATAAAACCGATCAAGGTATAAAAAATGGAGTACTATAAACTTGCTATGCAAAATCTATACCTATGTATATAAATCTACTATATAAAAAGTTCTCACACATATAATGGGGAAGTTGTCTAATTAAAAATTGTTCAGCTTGAATATATATACAAAGTTCTCAAACATCCAATTTAAAATTGTTCGGCCTGAAAAAATTAACGTGAAAGTCTCACACATCCAATTAAAAATTGTTCGGCTTGAAAAAATTAGCGAGAAGTAATGTCTAATCACTAATGTTTTTATATTTTATATCTTTTTTTTTCCCAAACCGATAGAGGATCTATATTAATCAAAGCGCACAAAGTGCGTAAAGAAAGCAGCCAAAAGCTGAATATTACAACCAGAGGCTATAAAATTGGGAGGCAGATCCGGAGATCGCCTAGAACCGGCTAGCAACGCTAGAATGACAAACTCGCAATTACACAAAAACAACCAACACAAATAACAACTAAGACAACTAAAAAGATCCCAACGGGATAATACCCGATTGTCAGATCCCAACAGGATAATAAGTCGACACTGGGGCGCACTGAGACCAAATGGCCCAAACCAAACACAAACCTAGGCAACATAAACACGAACACAAAGAGAACTAAACAACCTAATCTAACAAACAAGGCCCTTCCCCAGCGGGACAGCCAAACCCAGCACAAGGCACCGGTGAAACAAGGACAAAACATCCCACAGCTTGACCCGAAATCCAGAACGCCATTCTCGCCACTGCCTAATGCCTAGCAAAGGACGAGTCCCGAACCTCAAACCACTCTGAGGATGAAGTCGAACCATAGCCCAAGGAGAAACAACAAGCCCCCCACACACCAGCTACCCGAGATCCAGCCAACACCACTAGCCTAGATTCTGGCATGCCGGCATCCCAAAGCCACAACACCAATGGAAATAGGGACCGAGAGCGAGAAACAGTCCTCCTCAGCCCCCAGCCGCCGCGACTCAGAGAGCCGAGTAGCCGGGGTTGCACCCAACACCCCAACCACACACTCCACCCGACAATCAGACCCAAATCGGAGTAGAACCCCTCAAACTCGCCATCGACCACCAACAGAGTCAGGACCAACCAAAGGACTCCGGGAATCCTCCGTCGGAGCCGAGAATCGGACACCAAAATGACAGAGGACCGACGAACTCGCCATCGACCACTGAACTGGGGCGAAGCCGACTAAAAGGCATCAGGAATCCACCGTCTAAGCCGAGCAAACCAGGAGGGGAGCCCGATTGGAGCGTGGCCGCGCAGCTACAAGCCATACGCCGGCTAAGGGTCGGCTACCCGCCGGGGAAGGCACTCAGCGGTTAAGATTTGTCGAAGAACGGCGAGAGAGGATGTGGAGTAGGGTTTTCGCGAGAGAGGAAAAGGGGTGGTTTCTATATTTTATAGGCATAATGATGGAACAATACACGACCTTTACTTGATTGACCATTT
Organism: Striga asiatica; assembly: GCA_008636005.1. NCBI lineage: Eukaryota > Viridiplantae > Streptophyta > Magnoliopsida > Lamiales > Orobanchaceae > Striga > Striga asiatica. Next base: position 872,494 of record BKCP01007959.1, on the reverse strand, counting down.
AATCACGACATTTAGACCTTGGCAAATAAATACATGACTTTTATATTATTGGCAACTCGATACACGATTTAACGTCCGTCAACGGAAAGCAGACGTGGCAATTTTTTTTAACGGCCACGTCACCGAGTAGTCTGACTCAGCAAACAGAAGCCAAATCATCAGTTAAACCTTGGCAGTTTAATACACCACCTTTGGTTTTTTGGCAACCCGATACACGAAATTAACTTTTTTTAGCAAAAGGTGCCGCATCAGCATTTTTTTTTTTATGTAAATTCATTTAATATATTTATTTATTTTAATTGTACTTTTACTATTGAAATTATGTTTACAATTTAAATATATAGTGATTACAAACAAAAAATAAATAAAAAATACATTATTTTATTTAAATTTTAATTTATATATTTTATTTAATTCTAGTTTATTATTTTTTAATATTTAATATATTCATTTTTTAATACTATTTTATCTTATTTAGTTTCAAATAAATTTTATTTAAGCATTAAATAAATATTTATAATATAAATATTTATAATATAAATATAATATTATTATTTATTTATTTAATTTTCTGAAATTTACTTTTATTATTATTTAACATACTTAAATAAAAAATATACGAATAAACTAAATAAATAAATATATTAAATACATATAATATAAATAATGTAATATTATTTATCTAAATAAATAAGTATATTAGATTTTAATTATATGTTTTATTGAATTCTATATTATATGTTTTATTATTTATTATTCATTATTTACTATATTAATGCTAATTTATTTTATTATTTATTAATTAAACACTGAATACATTAAATATTAAAAATTAATAAAGTAGAATCAAATAAAATATATAAATTAAAAATTAAATAGAACAATATATTTTTTATTTATTTTTTTGTTTGTAATCACTTCCAAGATGCAGTGCTTCCGGGGTAAAGGAAACGGATCCTTCATTGTGACCTCGCCCGAAAATCAACGCAGATTCGCTTCCATTCCTTTTGGGCGCCACCACGATGGGCGACACCCAATCGCAGTTTTCACCTAAAAATGATGCCCGCTTCCAATTCTTAACCTCCTCATGGACAGCCTCAGCGTACTTCGGGTATATAGCATAGCAGCGGCTACTAGCTTCCTTAGCTTTTGCAAAAGGCTCTTTTTTCTTTTTTTCTGCATTGCTGAATAGCGTCCGAGAAAGTGATTTCCGGCTCGGAGTATATTTAAATTATAATCATAATTTGAATAATAAAAGTATAATTAAAATAAATAAAAATAATAAAAGTAAATTTAATGAATTTAAATAAAAAATAAAATAGAATGCTGATGTGACAGCTTTTTGCCAAAAAAAGTTAAGTTCGAGTATTAGATTGCCAAAAAAACAAAGGTGGTGTATTAAATTGTCAAGGTTTAACTGATGATTTGACTTCTGTTTGCGGAGTCAGACTTCTAGGTGACGTGGCCGTTAAAAACAATTGTCACGTCAGCTTTCAGTTGACGGATGTTAAATCCATGTATCAAGTTGCCAAAAATGTAAAGGTCATGTATTTATTTGCCAAGGTTTGAAAGTCGTGATTAAATGACCAATCAAGTAAAGGTCGTGTATTTTCCGGCTATTAGGTCATATTTTATATCTACTATATATAATCTTTTTCATAAAATTAGCGCGTTGTAATGTTTAATGTTTTGTATTTTCATGCACAATTTTTTAGATATGATTACTAATATTTTTTTAGACTTTAATACATGTTATTCACATGGAATATTTTTTTATATTTTAAACATGTTGTGTATATATGTGTGTGTGTTGAACCTTTTTTGTAGACATGTTTTACTTTCAAAATAATTTTAAAAAAAAATTATATGACCTCACATTTTTTAAGAATAATATAGAATATTTTAGATAATCTTATATATGTTATATAACATTTTAGGTGTTTTTAATATTTTAAACATACATGTTTAATGTTCTTTTAAACAAGATAAAAAAGTATAAAAATATTAGTGAATATTATTTAGCTATTCAAGTACGATATTAATATGATAAACTAACAACTCCTTTGTCGAACTGGCAGATAAATTATCATGTTATAAATAGATTCACCTGCTTCCAATTAACAGGTCCTTCTGATTTTAGGATTTCATTTAAGAGTCAAGATCAGTCTTTTTGTATAAAAAAGTATAAAAATATTAGTAAATATTATTTAGCTAAATATTATTCCGTTGGGATCGTTTCATAGTTTTTTATTGTATTTATTGTAGTGTAGTTTGAGTTACTTTTCTAGCGTTTGCTAGTTTAGCGGATTTAGGCGATCTCCGGATTGTCCTCCCAGTTTTAGGCCTTTGGTTGTACTTTTCAACTGTTAGCTGCTTTCTTTTCGCACTTTGTGCACTTTGTGCGGTTTTAGTTATATAGTACCTCTATCGTTCCGGGAAAAAAAAGAAAAAAAATCATGTATAGTCGATATTAAAATGATATAGTACCAGCTCATTTGTCTAACTACCTAAGTAAATTATCATATTATAAATAGGCCATCTTAGGATTCCATCTTTGGGTTCCATTTAAGAGTGGAGGTCAATCTTGATCGTGTGTTGACATGTTCTTAAAGAAATCGGTTATTAGTCACGCACGACCAATTATATGTTGTTGTTTCGCGTGTAAGTAAAAGATAAGAGTCGTGCATTGACATGCTCTTAAAAAAATTGATTCTTAGTCACGACCAATTATATGTTGTTGTTACGCGTGTAAGTAATGGATAAAGAAGAGTCAAGGCTAGCCTTTATCGTACGTTGGCAAGTTCTTAAAGAAATAAATTTTTAGTCACATACAATTATATGTCGTTTGTTTCACGTGTAACTAAAAGAAAAGAGTTAAAAATATTAGTTTGTGGGACGACGAGTTGTCCAGTTATTAAACAAATAATATTGTGTAAAAGAAAATTTTTAATAATATATTATTTTTTCATGAGGATCATTTATAATTTGACAATATTTTTACAAATTATCACTCTTTTATTTATTAATATATTTTAATTTATAATATTCTTTAAAATAAATACAGCCCGTTGCACGAGGCTTACATACTAGTGGATGATTTATCACAAAGAGGACTAGCTTTAAAGAGGTCAAACCACATTTTGACTGACAAGGGGACTCCGATTCCTCGACAGAATAAAACCCAAAATAAGATAACAAATTAAAAACCCACCAGAGAAAAAAAAAAATGAAAATTAAAAGGGAAGAGAAAGAAGACCAACACTCCACGCGTAAACTATCAAGATCTATTCTAGGGTTTCTCACTTTTTCAATTTCTAATCGATTCTAAGTTCAAAACACCTGTCCAAAAGACCGTCGATTCTCTTCTAGTTGGGGGCGTTGGTCGGGATTCTTTCTGTCGGTTGTCGAAAAATTCTCAGGTATTTAGGAGAAAAAAGTAAAACAGATGCCGGACGAGGATTTTGTGGAGGTGAAGTTCAGATTATACGATGGATCGGATATGGGTCCTTTCCGATATTCACCGGCCGCCACTGTATCTATGCTCAAAGAGAGAGTTGTAGCTGAGTGGCCTAAAGGTGTGTTTGTTTTGGTTCATCTGATTAATTTGTTCTTTCGCTTTGTCTGTTCCAGAGGTGAAAACTTAATGTGATTTTTGATAAATAATAGGTATTAGCTGAAACCCAGTTGAAGTTTTGAATATATTTTATTTATTCGGTGACTGAAAGGCTTCTTCGTTTATTATGCATCAAGATTGATGGTTACATGACTAATTTAACTGCAACTGATTGAACAATAGATTAGGACACTATAAAAGCTACAAAAAGCAGAGCTTCTAGTTGTATATAATATAACTAATTCCACAAAACTTAGGTATGTATTTATTTCATTTGCATAAGAAAGGTTTGGGCTTTGCCCGACATGCATACCTTAAATATAGACCGCTTTATGTTAGCTTTGTGTTGAATCTCCATGTGTGTATTTAAACTCCGGATGGAATGAAAGATTATTTTATTTATTTTGGATGTAATCTTCTTCAGATAAAAAAATTGCACCAAGGTCTGCAAGTGATGTGAAACTGATAAGTGCGGGGAAGATATTGGAAAACAGCAGGACCGTTGCTCAGTGCAAGATGCCATTTGACGAGCTACCAAATGGAGTTGTCACCATGCATGCTGTTGTACAACCAATATACGTAAAAGCAAAGACAGGTATATCTTTGTTCTGTCACTATTGGGGAAATGTTAGTGGAATTTTGACTGCAAGTGCAACACTTGAGAAATCACACCATAAGTTCGATTATCTTGTTCCCCTGGCAAATGTTTGGGACATAGAACTCCTTAAAAATGCCAAAATGTTTGATCTCCAGCTCTAAGCTATTTTTGTGTGACTTTACAGCTTGGTATTAGTGGTTTGATGTCATTGACCACGAGGGTTAGCATAATTAGAAGATAGCTGTTCAAGGCATAATTAGCTTTCTGTTTAAGCTTCAATCAATAGCGTGTTCTCAAAAACTTTACGTAGGGGTCTACCTATTACTTACTGGGCAGCTGATAAAGATCGAGCTTGAGACATTAGTTTCTAGAGATGGTTATTTCATGTCAACTCCGTGGCATTGGCTTTCACTTGTAAGATCCAGGCTTCATTGCATAAACTGAAAATGCACCAAAATAAGCAAGAGGACACAATAACACTCCAAAAAAGAGTCTGCTTAATGCCACATAAAAAATGCATTACCTTTTGCAATATAACTCTTGAACCATTGAGAAACCATTAATAGATGTGGTTGAATTATAAGTCTAGAGATTGGATGCAAATTTTGTATCTTGGCTTTTGGTTGTGAGCAGACGTCCTTTTCCAGTTTGGTGTGTTGCACATAAATTTGGATGCTTTTGGCCTAATAGGCAGCATGAGATATGATGCTACCATCCCCTCAGAATGAACACGACATACAGGATCATTACAGACACAAAGCTACTTAATTAATGGCTATTACTTAGTAAATTCTAGAGCTCTTTATTAATAGGGATCGGTGAACTTTTCGGATCATAACTTCATTTATCTCTTTTCTGATGATCTTGACCTATTCACCCCATTGTATTATTGCTTATCAAACATAGACTAGTATGGGCATGTAATTCCATTTTCATCCTCGTTCTTCTGTTCCATTCCCTTCCCAACTTCTGTTTATTCCTAATTTTTTTTCAGTTCTCAATATGAATTTGTTCCCATATATCAATTGACATGCAATTGTTTATGTTTTGAAGGCTTATAGATTAAATATATCCAGTAATTATCTGGATTTCATTTTAATTCCTTTACATATGCATCCTGTTAGTTGTTACAGGTTTGGCCTGCAACAGTAGTTAGTTGTGAGTTGTGACGTCTAAGGAATTCGTGAACTGTAGATATGAGTTTTACCTTAGTAATAACACTGGTTGACAAAAGTAACGTTGTGTTCTGGTGCATGTAGCCTTTCTATAAGCTGAGCTTTATAACAAATATTTTTTTATTACCTTATTTCTTTTGGTCAATTGGAATTCTATGTTTGCTTTCCTCCACTTATGGCATAGTTCTTGATTATCATTCTGTTCACAGACAAGAAGGTCGACAAGGTTCCCCAGAAAAACTTGTGCTCATGTTCAATATTGTGAGACTGGATGGATTAAGCTTTGGTCTTGGTGCACTCGTGGGGGTTTACATGCAGTTGGCGTAAGACTTACGAAATTGGAAAGTCAATAAATTTGTAAACAGCTTGATTCATTGTTAAGTGTATTGTGAGGGTGTTCCAGTGATTGCTGTTTGTGAAATGTATGGGTCTTCTATATAAATGTCATGTGATGTAAATTTGTAGCTGCAGAATTCTTGTTTACTATGAGAAGACAAGTCTGGGGTCTGTTTGTGTAAACCTCAAAAACCCAAAAGTGGTACAGTAGCTGGGATCTACCTTTTTNNNNGATATTATATCAGGTTCGGTTTTGGTTTTGAAATCCCGGCTAGATTGCCACCGAACACGGGATGGTTCAGTGCCAGTTTTCGTCAATCGACACTTTAGGTGGGCCTATGTAGCCTACATGACTGTGGAGCTAGGCCCGACTTTGGTTGAGGCAGCTTATAGGCAATATCTGAAGTTGAGCAAACATGATTACGAATTACAGATTCACTGCGATTGTTGGATTGCGTTACAGAATTTTTGCGATACAGATTTCGTAAGCCAATAAAAGATTCCGCTCCTCACTTAGTTCTGAACACTTATATTTTATATTGCCAAGAAATAGTTGAAATTTGCAAGAGCTCCGACCCAGCAAACTAAAGGTTGCATTAGTGAGAAAAAGGGTTTTCTGCTGATCTAGTGACCCTTCCTAGCTGCCGTCATTGAAGCTTACCTTTTCCGAGCATTCCAAATGAAGTGCTTAGCATCAAGGGCGAACATTCTAGTAGAGTAGAGGCAAATAAAACGTTTGAAATATGGTAAATATGTTGAAATATCGTTATGATTAGACCAAAAAATAAAAAAAAAATAGAAATTGCGGCAATACATTGATTAATCAAACAGTTAATTAACTGTTCAGAATGCATGGAAATTTAACTGGGAAAATGCATACTGAGAGAGAAATACGATTGGGCTTTTGTTATGGTCTTGGACATTTTTTCCAGTAAAACTGGTAATATTATAGATTAAAGTTCAGAGTCCCGACTAAGCCGGCCCATTTAGAGCAAATATAAATCGTCCAAGGGTTTTAGCCCATTGGAACTATATATAAATCTAAATTCCAATCCCTCTACTATCTGAGTGGCCTTTCAACATAATCAACTCATTAGGGTTCCATAGCCGTCTATCAGCAGACGAAGAAGAAATGGTTTTTGCTCTCTTCCCAATCTCTGCAATGCGTGCTTTTTTTTTTTTTTCCAGCTAATATTAGTGCTTGCATTGAAATGGACTGTTTCAGGCTCCGAAGAAGGGCGCGAAGCCGCTGGGGAAGAAGAAGCCCGAGAAAGTCGTGAACCCGCTGTTCGAGAAGAGGCCGAAGCAGTTTGGCATCGGCGGAGCTCTGCCGCCCAAGAAGGACCTGCACCGCTTTGTAAAATGGCCGCAGGTGGTAAGGATCCAGAGGAAGAAAATGATACTGAAGCAGAGGCTCAAAGTCCCGCCGTCGATTCATCAGTTCTCCAAGACTCTCGACAAGAACTTGGGTTTGTAGTTTCTCTCATCTCTTTCGATTTGGCTTTTTCTCCCTTGTGGTGATGTTTTGAAATGTAGGAAGTGGGTGTGGTGCCTGATAAAATTGATTGTTTCTGCAGACGCAATTTCTTATCCTTTTTCAGTCTCGATGTATTTACTGCAGTTGCAAGCAACGCAATTTCTTATCCTTTTTCATTTTCGATGTATTTAATGCAGTTGCAAGCTGATTGTCTTTAATTTACTGCAGTTCATTAGTTCTCCCAAGATCCTAGCTTTTAATTTCCTTTGTTTTTTAGCTCACGGGCTTTCCTTGTAATTATTTGGCATTTATTTTTTCTCCCAATTTCTTTGTTAAAAGTTTTTGTTTTGAATTTTTATGTCTTCTGGATAGACTTAAATTCCATGTTGAGTGGTACGATGACTGTGAAGTTAGATTTTTGGTATCACAAGTATTATGCCAAAAGCTGTAGTGCTCCAAACACATTAATGTAGTTATGTGGTTGTATGTGTGAGAAGACAAGTTAGGCATCAAGAACAAATCTTTCATGTTGTCGCTATTATCTGGAAGGCTATTGGGTTTGTTTGCCTATCATAATGTGGGAAGGGGTGCATGTTTTTTGTTATGAAAAATTTTATGTTACACATTTTTCTGACCTTAATGTGCATGATATTGTGGTCGAATTTGATTTTAGTTAATGAGAACATTAGCAGTCCATGTTAATGTGAGAAGGCCATGCTAGTCTCTCTCAGTTTGTTGTTTGTTTATCTTTGGATTTATGTAAACATCAAAGTATCCAAATATCAAAGTTCTGCTTCTTGTTTGGAAATGTTTACTTGAGTGCATTTGGTCACATCATTTTCCATTCCGTAATGCAGCAACAAGCCTCTTCAAGATGCTTCTCAAGTACAGGCCAGAGGATAAAGCTCAAAAGAAAGAGCGTCTTTTGCAAAGAGCTCAAGCTGAGGCTGAAGGAAAAGCCCCTGAATTGAAAAAGCCAATTGTGGTCAAATATGGTCTCAACCATGTGACCTACCTCATCGAGCAGGTTTGTATTTTTCACTGATTACATTTTTTGCTCTATTTTGGCTTGTTGTTACTTCTCATGCTTGCTGTGCAGAACAAAGCTCAATTGGTGGTTATTGCTCATGATGTGGACCCCATTGAGTTGGTTGTGTGGCTCCCAGCACTCTGCAGGAAAATGGAGATTCCATACTGCATTGTGAAGGGGAAGGCAAGGCTTGGAACTGTAAGTGGTACATAAAATTGTTAGTATTAGAATTTCTCTCTGGTAATCACTCTTGGTCCCTTAGTTGTATTTTGCTGTGGATTTTATCTGCAGATTGTTCATAAGAAGACTGCCTCTGTTTTGTGTTTGACCTCTGTGAAGAATGAAGACAAACTGGAGTTCAGCAAGATCCTGGAAGCTATCAAGGTAGATTGATGATAATTTTGAAGCTGAAATTTTTTTTTTTGCTGTTTTTACTTGTTTTGTGTTCTTAACGATGTTATTGTAAGTCTGGGAGAAACTGATGTATTTACTTGTGCTGTCTTTTTAGGCCAACTTCAACGATAAGTATGACGAGATCCGCAAGAAGTGGGGAGGTGGTGTTATGGGATCAAAATCCCAGGCTAAGACTAAGGCCAAAGAGCGGCTTCTAGCCAAGGAAGCTGCTCAGCGGTTGACTTGAAAAGCTGGTTATGTTTTTCCGTTAATGTAAGGATTTTTGTTTTTCAGATGTCCTTGTTATTCGAAGATAAACTATTACATTTTTTGGGGTACTTATCTCCTGTTAAAATGTGTTTTACCTGTTTTACCATTATATACTGAGCTTATGAGGATGACATAAATCAAAACTCAGCAGTCTACTCTACTTTTCTCAAATCCCATGCAAATGCGGATAACAAGTAAAAATTCTCGAATAATGAAAACGTTTCATGTTGAAACATAGCTAGCAACAATAAAATTGTAGCAGATATATCCAATGTATGTTTATACTAGTGGCCATCTGAATATGCACGCAAATTGGACCTAATTTTATTAAATTTTGAGCATTTAGTAATTGCATAATAAGAGGATGTTTCTAAATTATCTATTGCTATAGGATGTTCCCAAGTTCACGAATTACCTATTGCTCTTTTGTTGCTGAAAATTTTACCTCATAAAATTTGAGTCTATTATGCCTTAAATCGTAAACACGTAAAAATCGTTGGCTCACCAATTAAATGAAAGTATATATCTTTTTTTGTTTTTTTTTTTTAACCTGAATATAACGCTTCATTTATGCACTGGAAAATGAGATGAAACACAATGCGTCATTTAAGGGGAACAGAGATGAAACACCGGGCTTCGGGCTTCATTTAAGGAACAATAAAGGAGTCACTAATAACATGTGTTTTGGAGATTCTTCCTCAATTATAAAAAGTTCGAATTGCCTCAAATGCTCAATGTTAAGAACGCATTACATGTTCATACAACGATTAAAAGTACTAACAAGAAATTACCTATTATTAGTTATAAGTTATTAGGTATAAGCTACATCTAATTTCATTTNGAGAGGCCCCTCAACAAATTATGTCATCAATCTTGTCTAAATCCTTCACTATGAAACGAAACGTTAAAGGCAATATTGACATGACTATATATAACAATATCAATTGCACTTTGCCTAATTATTAATAAGCCAACAGCAGTATAAGTTAGTTACTCGAGCATGGTTAAGCACACCCTTCCAAAGCCTTTTGGAATATATATATAGATAAAGGGGATGGGAAGCCAACTCTATAAAAAGCACTGATTGATTGATTGCCAAATAGTTAGTCTGATTTTATCATTTTTTCTGCAAATTGTATAGACATGTACAGCCTCTTACTTGTGCACATCTTTGTTTATTTTCAAACAGGAATGTTCAGAATCTACGCACTCGTGGCACATTGTGCACCGATACAATATTTTCTGCAAAAAAAGCACGCGCTTCTTACATGGCCCTTACATACGAAAAATATATTTCAAGTATCGAATAATTTTCCGGTATCAAGAGTCTTGAGTATCAAATCATATTAATACCATCTTTCACACATGAAATTTACGTAGCACACCGATAATTAAAAAAAAAAAAAAAGAAGAAGAAGAAGAAAAAAAAAACCGAGAAAGAATAGAATATAGAATAGGATATTCTGCGTGCATGTACATCGTTAGAATGTGTAGACAAGGGTGATCATTAGCTGCAAAACCGACATGAAAGTCAAGTGAGTACATATAGCAGCCAACTCTGATGAAGCCATAGTGACTCATCTCATGGTAATCATAGAGCATGACTTGCACATGTGGGTCTTTGAGCCCATCCCTCTATTTTTGCTACATTGTAAAAACAGGTCTTTTGTCTAACCAAAACGCATATCTTCTTGTAATCTTCTCCTTGTTCTTCTCTGCTCAGCTCCATCTTGGGCCCCTTTTAGGAAGCCACAAATTTCCATTTGTATACTAAAATAATAAAACAGATCTTACTCTTCTTTATAACATACTTGCACTTGTTCCCTATCCTTTAGAAGAAAAAAAAAAAGGAATATTCATTGTTTTCCTTCTTGTGATAATCAAGATGAAGGTAAGTGCAGAACTCTTCAAATTTTTGAAAATATGACTTCACACTAACATAAATGATGCCAAAGTTACTAACTTTCTATATTTTCGCGTATTTCTCTTTTGTATTCGGTTTCTATCTATACGAATGCAGTTACTCGGTTGGATGCACCGTAAGCTCATGCAGAATAGCACAGATCCTGTGAAAAGTTACACAATTGGTTAGTTCTTTTTTTATTAACCATTCATAATCTACTAGAATACTAATCTAAAATTTAAATTTCCAATCCTCGCAGAAAACCATTCGTCTTGCTTCTCCTCGGACGACCAAAATTACTATATCGCCCCTACGAAAACCCCCACACGCCAGAGCCTCAAACGCGAAAGATCCCCGAACTCGTTTGACGAGCCCTTCGACTTCCTCTCGATCGGAACCTTTGGAACCGAGCTTCTTCTCAACACGGGCCCGCCCACTCCAACTCTTCCTGCTCCAAACGTGGAAGCTTTGACCGGTCAACCGATCGAGATTACCGAGAATGACCTTGACCTCATAAGCCACGAGCTCGAAAAATTTCTCGAGTCTGAGGATGTTGAAACTGGGTACGACTCGTCTGAGAGGAGCAGCCGTGCTAGCGTGATAACTTTAACCGATCAAGGCAATGTTCAGATATTAGCTTCTTCGTGTCCTCTTCAGAATTATCTTCTTGCAGCTCCAGTTCGTGAGGAGGTGAAGAAAACGAGGATGTCTCTTGAGGAGCTTTTTAAGGAGGGAAAAAATTGCGGTGAAGAAAATGGTGGTGCTTCTGTGAAGAAAGGCGAAGGAGTGGGTGGGAAAGGGAATGTGGCTCGTTTGGTGAAGAAGGTTGTGAAGAGGTTGAGTTCGAATTCAAGTAATAGTACTTCTGGTTTTGATGATATTGATGATGATGATGATAATGCTGGTGTTTCCTTGCCGATCAAGAAAAAACTGGCTAAGGTTCGTTTTTATTTTAAATTAGAACTTTGTCGAGTTTCTTTGTTTTCTATCTTTTGAAGAGGACTGAACGTTTGACCTAATAGGCAGAGTTACGATACATTGTTTAAAGGAAGTTACATGTAGAGATTTTGGGAGCTTATAGTTAGTTAAGATGTTAATACTAATGAAGAAATAATGACATCGAAGTTTTTTGGACAGAATGAGTTGATAGAGCTTGCAAAATTTTGGCAATGACAATTTTTAATAATTTAAACAAAACTGGATGAAGAAGTTAAAAGGATATCTCACTGTTTAAAATCAGCTCCTGAGCTCACTTCCAGCGTTTAGTGATTTTGAGGATTATATTGTTTTGAATCTCTTTCTGTTGATTTGGACATCATCACAAAATCTCTGAGGAGAACAGAACACTACTGGGAAAATGAGTTATAGTGATTAAAGGTTCTCACTTTCTGATGTGATGAAATGCAGAAGCTTGTCAAAATGTTTCAGAAGAAGGTTTATCCTGAGGAGATGACAGGCAAACGGTTTTTTAAGGTGACAAAGAGCAACAAGAAGAACAAATATAATCCCAGCAAGGAAGAACATCTTGCTGGCCACAACAACTCTGATCAATCAGCTAAGAGTAAAAAGAAGACCATGAGACTATTCTGCACTGGAGTTTGCACGGGATCTTCACCGGTAAATGCAGGGCATTGGATCAAAACAGATTCTGATTGTAAGTTGAAATGTGAAATATTTTCATTCACATAATTAGTTATAGGTTATGTTTGGTAAAACTAGCTGATAAGTTAGTTGATAAGCTAGTTGATAGCTGATAAACTAGCTTATAGCTTATAAGAGATTTTCGAGCTTATAGCTTATGACTTATAGCTGAAAAACTAGATTATATGATAAAAGTGTTTGGTAAAGTTAGCTGATAAGCTAACTGAAACAAAAATCTCAACAAGTTTATTTGAAAAACTACCCAAAGAAGCTTATGAGATAAGTTCGCGCTTTTTAAAAAAATTCATCGTACCAAACGAAGCTTACTTAAATGCAGGAACCTTATAAATTAACCAAATAAGCTAAGCTAGCTTATTTGTCTACCAAGTATAGTCATAGTATCATTAGATAGTTATTAGTTATGACTTATGACTAAGTTACTTGTCTGACTCTCTCTTCTCTCTCCCAATTCATTGTTACAGACTTGGTCTTGGAGCTGTAGAAGCAGATAGACAGAGAGCAAAAGCAAGAAAGTTCTCATCATATATAATGTGTCAGTGTGGAGTTTGCTCGTGTGGTTTTTCATGTTCGGTGTGAATTTCAGAATCAAATAGACAAAAAAATAAATTGGGAGTATATCCTGTGTATGAAGTTTGAATATAATTGTGTAATGGATGTTACTGGTGTGTTTGATTTTTGGTTTTGCTTTTCATGAACTTATATCAGCTGCAAAGATACAATCCTATCTTTTTAATGTCAAGAACTAAAGCAATTGTTGTTGAATATCACAAGTATTGGTTCATTTCCAGTTCTTGCATTGTTCATGCTTGAATATTTAACTTAGTTGATGATTTTCTCATCCCATCGAAAAATGGAGATGATCAACTTAGAAGTATTTATAGAACAGTGCATTGCTAGGTTTTCTCTTTAAACTCGATACATGGACCTGAACCATGAACGGGTGCACGTATGCTAGATTAAACATGGAAGGNCAAGAAAATGAGACATATTTTATTCTGAAAAAAGAGAGAGTATCGAACTATAAGCAACACACAAGCACTATAGAGAATTACAGTTTGGGACAAACTTCAAATGTATACATTTCTTCGAACATGAACAGGATCTAGTGCTTGTCCTCCTTGGGAGCATCTTTTCCAGGCATTTCCTTTGGTTTCGATTTCTCTATTTCCCTGCAACAAATACCAGAAAAACTCAAGTCTGCAGCAGCGCATAAGAAACTACCGTGGATTAAAACCACATAACGCTACTTTTAGGTTGTTTAAAAACAATCAATCTAGCAACGCTAATCAGAGTCATCATCAACCATTACAGCAAAATGAAAAAGGAAAAGGCTAGGGCTTTAAGGAGACACTAATAACAATGTCAATTTGTATTGGAAGGTAAAATCAGCCATTTCTTTATGGTTTCCATTTGAAACATGAACTAATAAGAAAAAAAAGGAAAATGATTAAATGGATAAAAAGATGAGGGGGTTAACGGCAGTACTTAGCGGCAGCGGACGACTCTTCCTCAAGCCAGCCACGGATATGGCGGACGTTACGGCGGAAGATGGCGGCTGATTGTTTCACATCGCTCCTCAACAGCAATACCACGGCACCCACTCCGGCCACAGTCAGTATGAAATTCGTCAGCGCCATTTTACGGGGCTGAATATTGATCTATCTCCTCCCAAAATGAGACCTTTAAGACCTTCACTTCAATTTACCAACTCCAATGTTGCAAACAATTTATCAAATGATGCTGGTATGGAGTATTGAGATTACTCGACTTTTAGGGATTTGAAAGAAAAAAAAAAATCGTGAAGGTAATTTTAGGGAAGAATTAGAGACGAGATAAAATCAACGTATCGGGTCGAGACCCATCTTATATTCCCTGATACAATTATGGGCTTGTAAAGGCCCAAGCAAGAGATATTTGTTTGGCTGATTTACATTTGTACCGTGCGTGTGACTAAATAATTGCAAATCTACACATTTTCAAACTTATTTGCATATGTAAGGCATTAATCCTTTTTAATTATGTAAATACTTAATAATTAAATGATGGATTACAAATGGTAAGCAGTTTTTACATCCCGTAACTGAAGGGCAGTTAATCTGAAAATTGTGTATAAGATAAATGTTATGTAAATAATGCATTTTACTCCGTCATCGAGATCTCTTCCGTCGCCCACATCTTCTCCATCTGGAACTTCTCCTCTGCCGCCCGTCGACCCCTGCACCTCTTTTGCCAGGCGTCACCTTCTCTCCCACCACCGTTCGCGGCTCCGCCCTCTCCCTTGGCATCGGCCTCTCTGGGTCCCCTGGCCTCGCCGACACCCTCTTCGGGTCCTCCGACGGGACTCTGAGGGTGGAGATTTTGAAAACTCTAGTGAATGCAGCTTCGTCTATGGACAAGATGTTCTCACCGACTGGAATGTCGACAGCTCGACAGGGGTAGTGGCATGCCTTTTTTGGAGGGAAGGGCCATACGGGGTGGTCGAGAAGGATAAAGCAGCAGCGGTGTTGGCGGATGATTGGGTTGAGAAGACGTTATAAAAACGCAACATATACTGAACATATACTAACTAGATAAATGTGGTTAGATAAATGCTATGTATATAAAATCGTTACATATACTGAATATATACTCACAATTATGGTTAGATAAATGTTATGTATATAAAAAAGCAACATATACTTACTATATACAAAACATATACTGAAAATATACTGACTATAAACATAACATATAACATATATGATGAAATGTTATTTAAATAAAAACACAACATAGACTGAAAATATACAAACTATAAACACAACATATACTGAAAGAATATTTCGAATCCGTCTTGCGTAAGATTTGACGCTCGTTGTTAATCCTTGCATAAAATATACTAAAAAATTTATGATGTGATCTTGAACATGATTTGATGTTCGTCGTTAAGTCTTGCACAAAATATTCTGATGCTCGTGTTCGCTTTTTCGCCAAAGGAGGATTCATCGATGTCGCCGAAAATATTTGCACTGTTCTTCGCCACATTTACTATGCGATTTTTTTAACTCTCTTACTTTTGATTTATTATGGAATTGAAGCTTCCTTTGAACAAGATTCCGGCCGAACCTTTGGTTTAATGTCGCAGAGATGAGAATTGGATCTTGGTGGTGGGACTTCTTCTTCACCACATGGGGGTTTGACAATTTTCGCCATTTGTTTGCTATTAGTTCTCGTGGAAGAAGATAATAGGGAAAAAAGAACATGTCGATTTTCAGAAACTATAATGTCAAAGAAAATTGAATGTAGAAAGAAAGAAAAATCGGAAGTGGCAGATGTTCAAATCGGGATTTCATAAATTAAGAGCAGATGAATCAATTTTATGAGAGATGAAGAAGAAAACACGATGATGAGGAGTTAGAGAAGATATCTCACATCCCATGAAATCCTCACAATACCCCATAAAACTCAACCTACCTCAATTAAATTGTTTAAAAAAGGTAATATTCAATTTGTGTACCATCGTATATGTGCAAATAGTTTGTGTATTTATTTTACTTTTGCTAATAAAATTTTATGCTCGTGTACATGCAATTATTTTAGTTTATGTTCGTTGATAGTGTAATTTTCTCTATTTGTTTCCATCGATATGTTACCTTACTATAAAAATGAAAAAAAACCTAGAAATCACTTGGATAAATAATCTTGTACCTGTAACTTTTTGAGTAATTTAAAATATTATGTTTCTAATTTTAATGTTTGTTTCTGATATTTATCTCTATCAGTGAAATAATAAAGTCGTTTTTAAAATATTATTTTAGTGTACTGATTCAAGGGTTACGATTAAAATGGTTTGAGCATGTGCGCAGGAGAGACTTCAAGGGAACGGTGAAAAAGGTAGAAACATTAAAATTTAAAAAGCAGAAAATTAAAAAAAATAGAAGTATACCGGAAAAAATTTGGAATGAGACAATAAAAAATTATTTAAAAAAAATTTAAATTTGAATGAAGATATATGCTTTGATCGAGCTCTAGCAACGTGTGATCCATATATATATAGTCGACCCTACTTTCGCTGATCTAAAAAGTAAATACTTTATCTTTTATATTATTCCATCAACTTAGATATTAACTAAGAAATAATTTAATTTCCAACTTTACGTTGGCCCTCGACTTTATCCTTTTAATTCTTCTTCTCACATATAAACTCAAATCCAACCTCTATTGAATGTTACTAATGTTAATTCCATATCGTAAATCAACAAATCACGGTTAAAAAGAAAAAAGAAAAGGAATGGGAGAAGATGATGAGCAGATAAGAGTACACCAAGAGATGTGGTCGATGATAGTCCTATAATTTCCGTTCTGCTCAACTTCCTATCAACTTTCGCAACTTCTCATTGGTACCTTTATTCTCGTCTTCATCTCACCCACCTCAACTTTCGCCTGTGGCTTTTGGTTTGCTCTTTAGCGGGATATCGATATCTCTAATGCTTTTTGGGATAGTTGCTTTGGTAATTGGTTTTATTCTGTTGCCTTTGGTGATTATGCTCCTCATAGTCTTCTATTTTGCCCGGATTGCGGCCATGTTATGGGAAATTGGCCACAATGTTCTGATTTGGTCTCTTTCCGACAATAAAAATGTTGCACCAGGTAATAAACAACTTATTTTGTAATTTAATTTGAGCATTTTCATTTCCTTGATTAATTGTAAATTTTACTTGCTTAGTGCACAACACTATGGAGGACCAAGTGTAAATAAAGTTCAATTAACAATTCATGGTATACTACTTGTACACAATTGTTATATCAACACAAGGATTGTTAGATCAACATAAGGAGTAAAGTTTTCTCTCTATTGGGAGTTCTTTCTCTCTTTTGGGAGTTTTTCTCTGCTTGTAAGAGGTTCGAGTATTGTGAGGGGAAAATTGTTGTGTTTCGTCTTGGCTTCTCAATATGAACTTTGCAGGGGTGAGCTGTTCTGATTAGCGTGCGTCTCCGAGCAGGGGCGAGCTGTTCTGATTAGCGTGCGTCTCCGAGCAGGTAAGGGGAGAGCGGGAGGAGCTCTTGTATATAGGGTTGGGGGCTTTTCTGATCGGTAGTTAGGGCTTTTTGTGGGGTAAGTTCGATCTGTTAATTGGGGAAGGATGTCCGGAAATGCAGAAGATCTGGAGAATCTTATGGGGAAATTCTCCATAGCGGAGAAAGAAATCTCGGTGATTG
This sequence comes from Striga asiatica, assembly GCA_008636005.1. Classification (NCBI taxonomy): domain Eukaryota; kingdom Viridiplantae; phylum Streptophyta; class Magnoliopsida; order Lamiales; family Orobanchaceae; genus Striga; species Striga asiatica. Next base: position 854,838 of record BKCP01007959.1, on the reverse strand, counting down.
ACCTGGAAGATAATGATGTGTGTCTGAGTGAGGAGGAATGTCTCCGAAGTCTGTTCGGCAAAATGGTGGGGGACAGGCGAGCTCATTGGCTTGGGATAAAACGAGCTATGGCGCAAGCTTGGAAAATGGGCAATAAACTGGATGTAAGGGAATTGGAGCCTAATTTTTTTCAGTTCATTTTTCAGAACAAACAGGATATGGAAACAGTGGCAGTGGATAGACACTGGATTTTTGAAAATCAAAATATGATCATTCGAGGGTGGAAAGCAGGGTTGAAGAGCTCGGATGAGAGCTTCAAGGTTATCAACATGTGGGTACAGGTGCACAACGTCCCGGTGAACTGGTTATGTACGGAGGTGGGCTTAAAGGTGGGCAAGTTGTTTAAAGAGGTGCAAAATATACAGATAGCGAAAGCAGGAAGTTCAGGGGGAAGAATTATTAGAATTCTTGCTTCTATTGCATTAGATGAACCTCTGCCAAGATGGGCTAGAATTAGATTGGGTGATACAATGGTTACAGTCCATTTAAAATATGAGAGGCTTGTGCACTTATGTTACTATTGTGGAAGAATTGGGCACTTAGACAGGAGCTGCAAGATGAGAATAGAGGACATCAGGGCCAAGAATGTTAAAGAAGGGCAATTTGTAGATTGGCTGAGAGCAGCCGAAGGAGGACAGTGGATTGAATCACCATCACTAAGCAATGACAGGGGATCAAAAGAGAAATATCCGGACAGTTCACAACCAAGAGAGCAAAGTACTGACAAGGAAATTGAACTACGGGAGTCTACAAGCAAAGTGGGTAGCCACACTAAAGGGTCTAATAATACAATTTTTCAAGGTACTCAGCCTCTGCCTATGATGGAACTAAATATTCCAACAACATTAGAGGGGAGTGGACATACAGATCAACCAAAGCTTAATGCACCTGAGGTGATGCAAGTAGAGGAGGTCCCGATAGCGAACGAGGTGATTTTACATCCCACAGGAAGTCAACGAAAAGGTTGTCATAGCATTGGACAAAAGGCTCAAACGACGAGAGGGTGGAAGCGAACATCAGGAAACGAAAGTAGAACACTTGAAAGTACCACCCTCAAAAAGGAGATGCCGATTGTTATAGGAAAGAAGAGAGAACTACAGGAGCCTAACCCATTAGATGCGGAAGAAGATGTAGTGCAGCACGGGAGTGAGGGGAAGAAGAAAGCAAAACTGATCGACGTTACGGTAGAGGAAGCCAGCCTCAATTGACTCCCAAAAGAACAATGAAGGCTGTGGTGTGGAATGTAGAGGGTTGGGTGGACCCTCTACAGTTCCCCAATTGCGAGAGACAATTAAGTCTCATCACCCTAATTTTGTATTTTTATCGGAAGTTAAAAATCAAAAAAAGTATGTTTCTAAGGTCTGTAGCAATTTGGGCTTCGCTAATGGATGGTATTATGTTGAACCTAGGGGTGTGAGAGGGGGGCTTCTTGTATGTTGGGAGCAGGAGGTAGAAGTACTATCTATGAAGGGGTGTGAGTTTTGTATTCAAGTCCAAAATAAAATGGCAGGTGGGGTAGAAGCTGAGTGGATTGTGTTTGTTTATATGAGTACTATGAAAATAGAAAGGGAGCAACAATGGGGAATTTTGATGGAGGATAAAAGGAATTGGGGCGAAAATTGGGTTATTCTGGGTGACTGGAATGACCTTAGTTGTCGCGAGGAGAAGAATGGGGGCTTAGTGCGATCAGAGAGAAGTTTTCAGGGGTTTAATAATATTATTGGGCAGATGGGTATGTTTATGTTGAGAATGGAGGGTTATAAATTCACGTGGGGTAATAATAGAAAGGACGAGGGATTTGTGGAAGAGGTTTTAGATAAAGCGTTCGCTTCCTTGAGTTGGCTGAATAATCACCCTCATGCATCTGTCAAATGTGTGTTGAGAAGTGCTTCTGATCATGCATTGTTGGTCTTAGAATATGGAAAAAAATCCGGGGTGTCGGAGAAGAAGATTTATATTCAATAAACGATGGCTGAAGCAGGGAGGAGTCGAGGAAGTAGTGAGTTCGGCTTGGCAGATGGAGGAGCAGGGCACACCTTTTTTAAACCTTAAAGAAAAAATTAAGCAAACAAGGCAGGCATTTTGAACTGGAGCAGAACACTCAACACAGGAAAACAGGTGACTATCGGCAAATTTACGCTACAACTTGAAGAAATGAGGAAATTGGGGGGGCGATAGAAATTGGAATGAATGGGAAAAAATCCAAAAAGAGTTAAACGATGCACATTGTTCAGAGGAGCAATTTTGGAGGCAAAAATCCAGGATGTTGTGGATAAAAGAAGGCGATCGCAATACGACATTTTTTCATGCCATAACTTTACAAAGAAGGAAGCAAAATGCCATAACAAGGTTGGTCGAAGGAAATAGAGAGTGGACTATGCAACAGGAGATTGAAGAACATATTCTTAAATTCTACGAAGAGTTGTTTGCTTCCGAGGGATCAATGATGGAGGAAGAAGCATTGCAGTACATCAAGCCAGTGATTACATCGGACATGAATGCTAAATTAAAAGCCCCTGTGGGTGAGCTGGAAATTCGAACTGCTTTATTTCAAATGAACCCATCGAAAGCCCCGGGTGAGGATGGGATGACTGCTCAATTTTATCAACATTTTTGGCTGGTGATTAAGGACGATTTATGCAAGCCAGTGATCAGTTTCTTCGAAAGTGGACAACTATTACGATACTGGAATCATACTCTCGTGGCGTTGATACCCAAATGCTTGAACCCTACAACAATTAGCCATTTCAGACCGATTAGCCTTTGTGGGGTCGTTTATAAGGTGATTGCAAAGATTCTGGCGAGTCGATTAAAACTTTGTCTGGAAGTTTATATTAGCCCGGCTCAAGCAGCATTTATTCCGGGACGACAACTCTTAGACAATGTTATAATCGCTCAGGAAAGTTTTCATTTTTTGAACAGACACAGATCAGGGTCAAATTGTTTTATGCCTCTTAAGCTCGATATGCTAAAGGCCTACGACAGAGTGGAATGGGGGAGTATTTGTAAAACTATGCTGAAAATGGGCTTCGAGAGGGTGTTCGTGAAATAGGTTTTTGCTTGTATATCATCCACCACAATGTCTTTTCTGGTCAATGGAAAGTCAGTAGGGTATCTCAATCCGACGAGAGGGATCCGACAGGGAGATCCGATATCTTCATATCTATTTCTTATTGTATTGGAGGTATTTTCTTCGCTAATCAAAGGAGTAGGAGACATGGGAGAGTTCAAGGGATTAAGGGTCGTGAGGGGAGGTCCAACATTAACTCATTTATTGTTTGCAGACGATTTGTTAGTCTTCTGTAAAGCGGAGATGGGGCAGGTCTATGTCCTGAAGAGAATATTACGGACTTACCAAAGATTTCCGGGACAAAGAGTAAATTTATTGAAGTCGTCGGCGTTTTTTAGCAAAAATTCAAATAAGGGCCTTAAGAATGGAATCTGCCAATTACTGCAAGGTATTCAAGCTCATACCTCCACCCGATACCTCGGACTGCCCCTTGGTATTAGACAGTCTAAGAAAGAAGCCTTTTCGTGTGTGCTCACAACAGTGAAAAGTAGACTGTCCAATTGGAAGAATCGGTATCTATCTACGGCCGGGAAGGAGGTACTAATTCGAGCAGTAATTAATGCACTTTCGGTTTTTGTAATGTCGTGTTTTAAACTGCCGATGAGTATTTGTGACGAGCTTAGTCGTTTTACGGCTGTTTTCTGGTGGAGTTGAGGAGAACAACAAACTAAAGGCATCCATTGGAAAAAATGGGACACGTTAACTCTCCCCAAAGATCATGGCGAGCTTGGGTTTCAAGATTACAGACTGTTCAATGAAGCCTTGTTACTTAAGCAACTTTGGATAATTACTACTAAACCGGAGCTGTTGGTGAGTCAGGTGTTGAAAGCCAGGTACTACCCATCTTCTTCCATTTTTGAAGCTAAGAAGAGCCCATCGGCTTCATGGCTTTAGAATTCTTGGGCGGAATTGATCCCGCTCTTTGCAAAAGGAATTTCCAAAGAAATCAGAGACGGACGGCTCACTAGAATATCTGATTGCAGCTGGGTACCCCAGCTAAATCAACGCAACCCACAAATTTTGAACAGCTGCAACCGGGACTTAAATTGGGTGCACAAGCTCATTTGTGAAGACGGACGAGGATGGAATGATACAATCCTGCGCGAGATATTTTCTGAGAACACCCGACAGGCTATTCTTAGCATTGATACTCTTGATCCAAACAATAGGGACAGGTGGAAATGGGATCTGGAAAAAAGGGACACTTTACAGTGACTAGTTCATATGCTTATTTAATGGCAAGGAAAATTTTAAAATTGGATGATCCTGAAGGTAGCAGTTCGGCGAATATGGACAAGATGGTGTGAAATCGAACGTGGAAGCTAAGAATAAAAGGTAAATTAAAACACTTTTTATGGAAGTGTGTTACATGAATTTTGCCGGTAAGCACCAATGTGGCCCGGAGAGGTATGCAAATCGATAATATCTGCCGTATGTGTGGTGAAAAGGATGAGACAACCGAACACATTCTGTTAAATTGTAGGAGGGCTCAAATTGTTTGGAAACTTGCACCGATCGAATGGGATATTGATACATGTGCGCACATATCTTTTAAATGTTGGTGGTGGCAAGTGTGTTCGATTGACAAGTCGGAGGTGGCAGAAGACCGCATACAGTTGTCCACTTATATTCTATGGTGGTTGTGGCGGTCTCGGAACTTGTGGGTCTTTGAGAAAGTATGGATGCCGGAGGACGTAGTGGTACGAGGAGCGTGGCGAGATTGGCAAGAGTATGCATTGGAGTTAGAGTAGTATTGGTTAGTTGCTTTTTGTGTACCTCTGTTTCTATTTTGTATAGCTGGAGTAAGTATTGGTAATAGCTTTTGGGTTCTGTGTTATTGGTGTTTCGGAGAAAGGGACCGGTGGTTGTATCCTCGCCTTTAGCCGTGATTTTGCGTTGTTGGTAAATCTTTAGACCACTCTTTGAGTGGATCTCCCATGGTGTGCTCGTGAGTGTTTGTAAATATGGTCGAATGTTGTTCGGATGTTTTGTTAATATAGTTTATCTATTGTTCGAAAAAAAAAAGTTTATANATATTATGATATACTAAGGTTGTCGTTAGCGAAAATTGGACAGTTTTAAATGTATGTACATATTTTAAATTGAAATGTCATATTTTAAAAGATTTAACTAAAAATGTGTAAAAAAATATGACAAGTCGATCCATTTAAGTGATTTTGTGACTTTCTTGTGTCATGCTATATATATATATATATATATATATAACGGTGTAGAATTCATTATATTGCTAGTTTTTGCTATATTGTCGTTTATCTCATCTAATAAGAAAAATTTGTATTTAATTGCAGTGTGGAACAACTCAAACTGGGATAACTCAGGGACATAAACATAATAGAGAAATAGGATCATGGAAGGATTAGCATCAATAAAGAATAAAGGTTTAGTGAGGTTCTGTACATATTAATTAGATTCGTAATCTAGACAGAGATGGCTGTAAATAATTGTTTTATTATACAATATGTTTGTTACTTTGTTCTTCTATGGAAATGCCACGTGCTATGTTTACTTTTAACACGCGTTCATGGCTTTAAGGTAATATTTATATACTTTTGGTGCATATGATTATGGTCTTATCTTTGTACGCCCATGGTGACTCAAGAACATTACACCTATCCTCAGCCATTACAATACACTTTAATGTGCATTTTACTTCTCCGCAATATAGTTCATTAAGATTTCACATGGTCTTTTCCAAAAAAATAAAATAAAATAGAGATTTAGTCCTCTAACTGACACCTAATCGAAAAATAATTTAGTGATCACGTTGACTTTACAAAACATCTTGTTACTACAAAAAGACCTGACTTTTGGTCCTTCCACCCGACAACCGACTAACATATCTAACTCAGCAGTTGATAAAATTGACCGGCTTTGGATGGATCAAAAGTTAGGTTTTTTCTACAGGGTATTTTGTAAAATCAATGTAATTACCACATATTTTTCAATTTGGTGTCAGTAGCATGACTAAATCTCTAATTTTTCCATCTTTTGCGTGTCTGTAATTGTTCATCACATTAAGCATAATGTTTGTTTTGAGTTTCCATCAATACAAATTAAATGATAACTGGTTTTCACATAATGTGTTGTGTCTTTTGTGAAATGGACTACTTCGTCCTATTGTTCATTCCATTAACATTTTTGGAGAATCGTCTGGATATTACTTTTAATTGAATTTGCACTATTTTGTGATTGGATAACTTCTCAACACCATGCTGAAATTGTATATAAAACCTTTAACTTTGTCGACACCGTATGATAGGGATTATAGTAGCGACTCGGGTTAAGCCTAAAAGCCGAACTGGATGAGAAGGACCGTGGGGGGTTCGACCTGCTTAAACGGTCGAGCATATACCTAGGGCCGATTGGTCGTCGACCCACTCAGGCGGTCGAACTTGGACCCAGGTCGGCTGCAAGACAATAGTGAGATGAGCTTAGTGTCAACCTATGCGCCCCAGCATCGGCCTATGCGCCCCAGCATCGGCCTATACGCCCCAGCATCGGCCTACGCACCCCAACATCGACCTATGCGCCCCAGCATCGGTCTATGCGCCCCAACATCGACGTATGCGTCCCAACATCGACTTATGCTCCCCAGCATTGACCTATGCGCCCCAGCGTCGGATCGGCGGACGATCGACCGTGCATCAATCGGCCCAAGGAGTCGACCGTTAAGGGTTGATTGGCCACGAATCAACTGACTCAAGGGGTCGACCCTCGACATAGCGTCCACCGACTAAATGACTTAGGGTCGAGCCTCGGCCCTCGAAACTATCATACGCCAGGTGCTCGGTCAACGAACGTCTAAGGATTTATGGTTTCGAGGACCGTACAGTCAGCTACTATATAAGAGGTAAAATCGTCGATTGAAGGGTAAGATGAACTCATTATATCACTACAATATCCATTACGCTTTCCTTTTCCCTCTCTATCTTTCTCTCTTGATTGCGGGATTTTGACTTGGCGCCGGAGGGTTTGCGCCGGAGCAATTCCGGCGCTTTGCAGGTACCGGCGAACATTCAAGCTCAGACCCAGCCGGATTAAGTGCGTTTACGTCATAACAAGGAAGAACCCTCTGAGAAACCGGAGCCACTCATGTCGGACCATATCAAATTGGCGCCGTCTGTGGGGGAACCCCAGCTCAACCGACAGCTAGGCGATATTCTCACAACAAAGAAATTCATTTGGTAAGGGGAAGATAGATACACCTCGCGGAGGGGAAGAAGAAGATAGTTCATGGCTGCATGGCCGGCCCTTGGGAGGCGGGCCACCGCGGGGATGGCGTTCCGGCGAGGAGCCATCTAGAGCACCACCCCAAGCGATAATGGAGATAAGAACACCCAGCATCCCGGCAGCGATGAGCGGACGAGAAGGTGCACCGAGAACATTGTTGGAAACACGTCAAGAAGAGAAAAGACCGTACGGGGAGACAGGGGAGAGGGGAACGAAAGTAAACTCCCAGAACCAAACTAGCACCCCGAACCATTGTTGCCCATCACCAGACCAGGGTTAGAGAGGCTACAACAACGCTCACTTTGCAAACTCCTCCTAACGCGGAGTAACTGCTCGATCCATGGAGCAGCACGTACCACCAGTTCTATCCATGGATCAGCGCGTAGCACCAGTTTTGTCCATGGAGCAGCACGTAGCACCGGTTCGACCCATGGAGCAGCACGTAGCACCAGTTCTATCCATGGAGCAGCGCGTAGCACTAGTTCTGTCCATGGAGCAGCGTGTAGCACCAGTTCCATCCATGGAGCAGCACGTAGCATCAATTCGACCCATGGGGCAGCACGTAGCACCAGCTCGATCCATGGAGCAGCACGTAGCACCGGTTCGATCTATAGAGCAGCACGTAGCAACAGTTCCATCCATGGAGCAGCATGTAGCACCAGCTCGACCCATGGGGCAGCACCAGCACCAACTCGATTCATGGAGCAGCACGTAGCACCGGTTCGATCCATGGAGCAGTACGTAGCACCTCGACACGAAGGCGATGGGCCTGAACGGTCTATCCACTCACCGGAGCCCATGTCTCAGGCCATGAGAGATCCCATGTTAGAACAACTGATAGCACAGTTGCATGACCAACTCAAGTCGTAAGGGAATTCCGGGACAGGTAGGTCGATCTACCCCCGACCAATTTTATCACGTGTTATTCTTCGACCAATAAGGCTTCGTGGATTGCCGCGCGTATATTGCGTCTCGCACCTCGCATCTTGCATCTCGCGCCTCACATCTTGCACCTCGCACCCTGGATCTTGCATCTCGTACCTCGCACCCCGCATGTTGCATGTGCTCGTTCCAGTGAACATTGATTAAATGTTCGACCTCTCACACCTCGACACCACGCATCAACCTCTCGAGCGTAGATCTCTTGAGCTTCGCGCTCGACCTCCTTGCCACAGTCGACCCTCGCTTGCCCGACGCTGTCGCCTTGGTCGACCCTCGTGTGGTGCTCGATCTCGCTGAGCTTGACACCGCGTGATCGTCATCGACCTACTGGGATCTGTCTCGCATGTGTCCATTTAAGCGAAGCTCCTCGCATGCGTCAATCAACGCTTGGGCGAGCTCCTCTCGCACGGTCCTACTGGGCATCCCGTCCACTCCCACGTCTCGTATCTTAGCTCAAGGTCATTGCGTCCTCGGGTCCAGAAGGGTCGATGGCCACATCTTCATCACACGCCTCTGACTAGAGCGACGTCCAACTCGTGAAAAATTGCCCCAGGTCATCGCACCCGCAAGACCCTATGTGGCCGTCTTCCACTACTCAAGGTGTGTGATGAGAACATTTGAAACGTGAGAGCTGCACGGTCTTCTATATAGACGCCAAGCAAAGCAACGCGTGATGGTCGCGACAACTATTGGTAACCTTAAAATTGTTGAAAACTATGTTGGCGTGGCTAAATCACTGTTTAATTCCTCTCTTTTATATACTTGGTGACATGCTCACGAGGAGTTTGGCATAATACCTGAATGAAAGAGCAATTTATAGCCTGCCAATAATTTGTGGACCATTAGGCGTCACTCAGAGGTGTTCAGAGAATAATATGTCATTAGTGCTGTTGAAGCTTAATACAAATCATGATATAGCCTATTGTTTCCGATTGTTAAAGCTGAATAAATTTATTTACGTGGGAAAATGAATTCGGGATAATCTTGACTGAAACTTTGGGGATGATTGAGAAGCCCCTAAATGTGTTGTCGCAGAAGTGTCCAATGATATTGACTTTAGGTTTGTTCACCTACTGCTTGTCGCGTGAAGTCCAAACAATTATGTGAACTCCATTTGGACAAACTGCATAATCATCGTTTGCTCCAGGACAATTGTTGTGTTCTAGCTTGTTAAGTTTGAAGCCTGCCTTTATCTTTTATATGAGAGAATTTATCAATATCATTCGCAAATTTACGAGGCATTTCGTTTTCTTGTCACTTCGAGCCTTGGGGGGTTTACGTGAAGAGATCGGGTGGGCAGATACATCATGCGTCACCTACAAACATTTTCAAGGCCCCGCGGGTCGACCAAAAGCTCTACAGCTAGGTCACCTGGGGTAAAAGTTTTCAAGGCCTCGCGGGTCGATTAGAAGCTCTAAGGCTACATCACCTAGGGCAAGAAGTTTTTCAAGGCCCTGCGAGTCGACCAGAAGCTCTACAGTTAGGTCACCTGGGGTAAAAGTTTTCAAGGCCCCGCAGGTCGATCAGAAGTTCTAAGGTTAGATCACCTGGGGCAAAAAGTTTTCAAGGCCCCGCGGGTCGATCAGAAGTTCTAAGGCTAGATCGCTTGGGGCAAGGAGTTTCGAGGCCATGCGGGTCGATCAGAAGCCATAGGGCTAGATCATCCGGGGCAAAAGAGGTTTAAGGCCACGCAGGTTGATCAGTGGCCTTCGGGCTAGACCATCTGGGGCAAAGATGTTCAGGGCCATAGGGTCGACTAGAAGCCTTAGGGCTAAGTCACCCAGGGCATATCTTTCAATGGCCAGAGGGTCGACTAGAAACTTTAGAGCTAAGTCACCCAGGGCATATCCGTCAAGGCCAAAGGGTCGAGTAGAAGCCTTAAGGCTAAGTCACCCGGGCCATATCCTTCGAGGCCAGAGGGACGACCAGAAGCGTTAAGGCTAAGTGATCCAAGGCATCTCTCAAAGCCATAAGATCGACTAAAAGCCTTGGGGCAAAGTTCAACTGGCAAAGCTCGCGCAATAGTTTTTCAAAGCCATGTGAGTTGATAAAAAGCCTTAAGGCTAGATCATCCGCGCAATAGTATTTCAAGGCCACACGGGTCGATCGACCTACGCTGGTACGCGATTGACCCACGGCACACGATCGACGCACACGAGTGCGCGATCGACCTACGGTGCGTGATCTACCCGGGGTCACGCAGAAAGTAAGTACTACGCACGCCGGTGCGCGATTGACTCGGGGGCACGCAGGATCGATGCGATCGACCAATGAGAACACGAGACCCGTACGGGGCTAACACGATTGACCTACGCGGGCGCGTGATCATCTCGGGGAACGTAGGAAGCAGGGTCAATACACGCAAGTGTGCGATCGACCTTTGGGCACGCAGGGTCGACGCGGTTGACCCGTTAACGCACGAGGGTCGTGCGGGCTGACCAGCAGGGTTAACCCATGAGGGCACGCAGTCAATCCGCAAGAGCGGGCGACTTACCCGAAGGCGCGACATGGTCAACCCACGCGACCCACACAAGGTGGTTGACCCACACAAGATGGTCGCCCCGCACGATGTCGCCCCACGCAAAGTGGTTGGCCCACGCAAGGTGGTCGGCCCACGTGATGTCGTCACCCGGTGCGGGTGGTTGGCCCACGTGATGTTGTCGCCCCGCGCGATGTCGCTCTACGCGACGTGGTCGACCCACGCAAGGTGGTCGACCTACGTGATGTTGTCCCCCCACGCAATGTCGTCGCCCCGTGCAAAGTGGTCGACCCACGTGATGTTGTCGCCCCACACGATGTCGCCCCACGCGATGTCGCCCCGCGCAAAGTGGTCGACCCGCGCAAGGTGGTCAGCCCACGTGATGTCGTCAGCCTGTGCAATGCCTTCGCCCCGCATGATNGTCGCCCCAAGCGACGTGGTCGACCAATGCAAGGTGGTCGGCCCACATGATGTCGTCGCCCCGCGCGATGTCTTTGCCCCGCACGATGTCGCCCCACGCGACTTGGTCGACCCATGCAAGGTGGTTGGCCCACGAGATGTCGTCGCCCCGCGCGATGTGGTCAACCCACGCAAGGTGGTCGCCCCACGCATTGTCGTCGCCCCGCGCGATGTGGTCTACCCACTCAAGGTGGTCACCCCGCGCGGTGTCTTATCCCCGTGCGTTGTCGTTGCCCAACGCAATGTGGTCGACCCACGCAAGGTGATCGCCCCACGCGATGTCATCGACCCACACAAGGTGGTTGATCGGCGCAACATGGACGACCCACGGAAGGTTGTCGCCGCACGCAATGTCATCGACCCATGCAAGGTGGTCGCCCCACGCGATGTCAACGACACCAGAGGAGGGATGCGCGTCAACCCGTGATGGGGGATCGGCTACCGCATGGGTCGGCTGAAACCCAGCTCGAAGTGGAGAGGAATAGCTCTAACTCCGGGTATGCGCCACCCGATCTCGGTTTGAGGGCCCATCGTCATGCATCCGCCTGGACCTAGCCTGTTTCTTTTGCACATCACCGATTGTTGGATGATCATATCTGAAAACAACAAGTATAGCAGGTCAATACAAGTATACTGCACAATCATAACAACGAATAATGACACGACATCAAGAGTCGACGCGGTCGACACACACGACCCGCTAGCCGAGGGTCGACAAAGTCGACACGCACCCATACGATCCATTGAGACATTTAATCAAACACATTAACTTCAAGTGTATATTAAAGGGTAGAAGCATATCAAACAACTTAGACCCTAGAGCCGCCAAAAGCAAAGCCCTGCTGCGACCTTATGTAGGAATATGATGCTGCCCGCTGGGATTTATGCAGCTGAACTTGTCCTTTTTGTAGGAATAAATAGTAAAAGGAAAATGCGTTTTGAATTATATGTTATATGAGTATATAACGTGAGGTTTGCTTGCATTTATTTGGGGCTGAGCCGGTCAGGGGTGAGTATGACCTGAAATCGAATAGACTTATAAAAAATCGAAATCACCCTTATATATAATTTCGGAATGCACTGAGCTTAAGTGGCAGGCTTGTATGTTTCGTAAATCGTAATTTTATTTGGCATAAATTTATGGTATTGACAAATGTACTCGTTTAGTTTTGACTATTAGGCTTGGGAATCACCATAAACTACTTTAGCTTTCTTTTTTTCTTAAGTTACAATTTTATACGTGTATACGTGAGAAAAAATGTAATAAATAAGAAAACAAATATTTATTACATTATTTTATACTCTTACATTTTTTTATTACAATATTATACTCTTACATCTTTTTATTTATTTATTACAATAAGAAAATAATCATAAATTTAACTTATCGACATAGGTCTTTTAGAATATCGGATTGATAGGACTATACTGTAAAAGCGAAAGCTTTAAGTATAAGTGGGAGATTGTTAGTGTTATATACTGAAAGCTTGACTTTGCATGTTATTACACCTTTGCCCTTTGTGAATGAGAATCATGTTATATTAAAAAAGTTCTACGTTCTGTTGTTTTGCACTTAGATAGAGTGGGTCGCCATCGGGTGAACCGAATGAGAAATGATTGAATGTGGAGAAATAATTAATTGTGTTGAATTTATTTTACTTAGCTAATTTCGATTGCTAGAGATAGGGGATGATTACTCTTGTTTAATTCGTGATTGTTGGGCATTAATTTGTTCATTCTTGTGCGAGTTGAATTGATTAGTAATTGATGAATTCTTGCTTGATTTATTGATAATTTGATATAACCTAAGAATGACACTTAAGTTAATTTATTGATATAATCGAAGAGTGACACTTCGATTTTGCGATTGGAAATGATTGAATGTTGATTTGTCGAGTTAAGGTTTGTTGATTCTACATAATTAGTTGATTAAACGCCTTCTAATTTAACTAGCGACTTTTAGAACCGAGAGGGGAGGAGTCGTAGAACTAGGCTCATACGAGATAGACATGTTCGGAGACGTATTGTCTATAGGTTTCGGTTGAAGTACACACTTGTCGATGTCCCTTCCCATGTTACGAAGAGTTATTGAGATTGGATTATTGGCCGGTGTTGTATGCTCGAACTTGCTCGTCTATGTTCAATCTCATGTTACGAAGAGTTATTGGGAGCAAACCCGCTAGATGTTTAAGCGAGAGTATCAATATTGAACCGAACGATTAATTGCTCGGGTTTACGTTTCGAACTTGAATTAATTATCCCCGATTCCTTAGCTTCTTTATCTTTGTGTCATTTATATTTTTAGGTAGATTATAGTTTTATGTTATTTCTTAATTGATAATTTTCCAACCCTATCGTGATTAGAATGTTTAGGATTTATTTCCGTTTTACATGTTATCAACACCACTTCTAAATTCCGAAACCGCCTTCCTCGAGAGATCGACCCGGGGAACGAATCATTCGATTCGGTACTCGGTAATTTAAAAACAATTTGTGCTACAACACTAGATGGACATGAACACCCCATCCGAACGATTGTAGTGTCAACTGTACAGTTTGTCTTGACTGATTAATTGCACTAGTACATTTATGTATTGAACAGGATCCCAGAGAGGAGAAGTTCATTTTATACTGATCGTCGTAAATGAACTAGGTCTCGGTTAAATACTGCGTTCTCTTAACCCATAAGATATTAAGCATGCAGATATATATAATATATATTACTTTGATTCACTTGGGTGAGGTTCAGTTCACTGAATCAATATTCCTACTGTTTTGGGTAATATTATTATATGTAGGATGTGCTGTTAGGATATTTACGGTCACCATGTGTGTTAGTTTGATGATGTCCCCGGAGTGAGTTCATGAAAGATTGTTATGCTAAACCCTGCAGGTAGATTAAGTTCCTGCATAATAAGAATGTGATGAACGAGCGCTAGCTTCGGTGAAATAATAATACATAAATTAATTCTCGATTGTCAGTAATCGAATTAATTAATAGACATTATATCTTAAACTTGGGGAGATAAATCGAGTAATTATTATTGGAGTCTCAATGTAATTTGGGCTAGGAAAATGGAGTACAATAATATAATGTTGGTGGTCTATTAATATTATTTAATTAATTAGATGAGTGGGCTTGGCCCACAGTTAGTCTAATTAATTAAGAAGTCCTATTCCTAATCTCCTAAGGGTCCCTACTGTAGCTCGATATATACATCATTAAGCTCATGAGAAGTGAAGGCATCTGTCATTATTCATAATACACGCCCCATGCCACTCTCTCTCTAGATCTCATTCGAGCTTCATCTTCTTCTTGTTGCTCCACTGGTACAAGTTGAAGAAGGGTGTATTGAGTAATACAGTAGAAGATTTGTAGGTAAACCGAGTCGAAATATATTTTATCTTACAGAACTAACCGAAGGTCCGATCAAGTGCACAGCATACCCAGACGACCATCTCGATGTTAGCTTTCCATCGCCGCCACACGCGCCCGCACGCGCCGTCGGAAGCTCCCAGGCTGCAAGATCCGTTTGCACCCGTTTGATCCGTTTTTCAATCCGATCTTGTTCGTGCAATCCCTAGACGTGATTTGCGGTCATCCGTTCGTGGCCAACCAGATCTACATAAAATTTTAAGTCGTAAGTTCTCTACGTCAAACCTTTAGATCCATTGCGCATAGGTTTACGTTTGCTATTGAATTCGTGACTTGTACATAACGAGATCCTCATATATCCCAACAAGTGGTATCAATTGCATTTTGCCTATGAAGAGCAATCAGATGTATTACGCCTGCGATGGGTGATGCTTGTGAAGGGCAACCAGATGAGATCAGTTTTACATGTTTCATGCTTAAAATATGATACCTATTTTTATACTGAATAATCGTATAGTATGGTTCCCACGGTCAGCTAGTTGTTTTGCTCACCTCCCACTTGTCGGCGAACACGAGAGGACAATGGTGGTCAATTTATGTTAAATACTTTTTATGCTTCCGCAAAGACTCTTAAGATTCATGCTTTTCAGTTGTCTTTAGAACTTGTATTGGAAACTCGATTTGAGACCTCTATTCAATTGTTTTCGTAACGTTTAAGTTATGCATGAATTAGTTTTCAATAGTTCAAAAAGAAAAAAGAAGTTTTCAGCAAAGATAAGACAGTGTTTTATGTAAGTACTCTAAAAAAAGCTAACAGTTTTAAAATATTTTTGAAAAGTTCGAAATTACTTAAGAAAATTCAGTAGTTTTCAAAATATAAGTAGAAGGTGCTTACAAGTCAACCCGTCACACGATCTAAAAAAACACACTTCATTCACATGAAACAACAAATTCAAGTTTTGAGTCCATTACGGATTAGTAAAAAAAACAGGGTGTTGGAGATCCATGATGATGTATTACACTGTCATTTTTTATGATACACATTCGTTGCAGTCTAAAATATAGTATCAAAATGGTCACATTTATAAACACTAGAGTAGATTCTATCGAGGCAAGAAACCATGGCTGTACATAGCAATTTCGAAGGCTTGCATTCGTTCACCGCAAGCCAAGCCATTTCGATCATACGACAAGATCTTGTTTATGTTGAGATCCACACATGTCTTGATAAGCTCTTCCCCAACACGTTTAGCTGCCTCCTATAATTTAAAAGAACCAAAAAAAAAAAATGGAACTTTCTTTTAGAGTGCAATTCTATTGTTTAGGAGGGGAAACATTTGTTTTAAAAGATATACAAATGCTTTTGTAATATCCTAAATCTGAGGCTAGTTTTCGTAATCGTCCCTTTTCAATTTCCGCAAAACAGGAGGCACTAAACATCTAAAAATCTTGGTTTGGATTATAATCGTACATAAAATACTAAAAACGGAAAGGAAAAACTCACAGCAGTAGTGCAAGCTGGATCATTTTGCATGGATTTCTGAAGAGTGCTTCCATAGAACAAGCACTTTTTCTTTTGGTCATCTACTAACATAGCATACAACTGCTTTTTTGAGCAAAACACCGAAAGCCTCGGCCTAATGGCTGTCCCGTTAAACTGGTCATAAATTATAACGATATCAATATCTCAAATCACATACACAAGTACACATACTCAGACCCTTTACTTCCCATTCAAAATTATAATAAATAAATAAATAATGAAATGTAGCTGAATAACATATACTTATAAAGACACACTGCCTTTTTGTTCACCTTTTCTCTTAATCTTCGATTGCGAATCTTAGGACTCTCTGTCCTCTGATGGGCTCTAGCCTGAATCACCAATGGCTTCACTAACACATCTAAAAGAATTTTTCAATATAAGAATTTCTTCTTGCCCGCAGAGTGTATAAATAAAATCAAGAAGAGAACAATGCTCCAGGAAAGTTCACATGAATGATTTGTATTACTCACTTGCAGATGACATGGGAGATATACTTGAGCGATTTAGACCAGTCCCAAAGATCCCACAAGCCTGGAGCTTTAATCCTAAAAAACAAGAGCCGATCGCCATGAATTAGCACCCGCTTGTCTTCGACCTGGAAATTTAATGTCAGTGACACCAAAAGCAGCAAAGAAATCATGTTCGGAAACTCATTGAGACATTTAATCAAACAAATTAACTTCAAGTGTATATTAAGGGGTAGAAGCATATCAAACAACGTAGACCCTAGAGCCGCCAAAAGCAAAGCCCTGCTGCGACCTTATGTAGGAATATGATGCTGCCCGCTGGGATTTATGCAGTTGAACTTGCCCTTTGCGTAGGAATAAATAGTAAAAGGAAAATGAGTTTTGAATAATATGTTATATGAGTATATCACGTGAGGTTTGCTTGCATTTATTTGGGGTTGAGCCGGTCAGGGGTGAGTATGACCTGAAATCGAACAAATCTAATTTAAACAAAACTCATTTTATTATAAAATTAATTTAAAAAATATCAAATAACAATATAATTAATTTTATAAAAACAGTACAAATCTAATTAATCAATACACCATAAATTAATCAATTTAATGTGTTTTTTATATAGATTTTTGAATAAAAAATGAAAATTTAGTATTACATAAAATAAATTATAAGAAATATTATAAAAGATTATTTCTCGATTTAAATAGATTATATAAGGAACCGAATGTTATTATGTTTTTTAAAATAATAAATATAAAGGAATTATCAAAATTAAATATAATATTTTTCGTTTCAAAAACTTATAATAATATATTTATGCATAAATTAGTATTTTAAAATATTAAATTATATAACATTTGTTAGAATATCACTTGTGAGTTGTCCCACATCGTTCGTACATGAAAAATAAACACACCTTATAAGTCTAATGGATTACTTCTTCTTCCACAATTGGTTTTGGGATGGAACCCCATATGAGCTTTATCTGGGTTTTTCCCATTTTCCCATGTTGTGCTTCATGATAGTGGTTCCGCACCCATTTTTCCCTCAGTTTTTGTTATAGTATCAGAGCGGTTCTATTGGTGACCGTGTGATGACGTACCCGTCACCCCCCCAGTTGGGTATGGACTTTCGAATGACTCACAAGTGAGGGGACGTGTTAGAATATCACTTATAAGTTGCCCCACATCGTTCTTACATGGAAAATAGACTCACCTTATAAGTCTAATGGATTATTCCTCATTCCGCCAATTGGTTTTAGGATGAAACCCCATTTGGGCTTTATCTGGGTTTCTCCTGTTTTGTTTTCCCATGGTGCGATGACAGTGGACCCGCACCCATTTTTCCCCCAGTTTTTGTCAACATTAAAATACTTGAAAATTTCATAAACGAGAGACACCGACTCTATAAATATAAAATACAATCATAATAAGATAAAACTTCTTTTGGTTCAAAAACATTCGAATCAAATATACAAAGTTGTAAATAATACTTATTTTAGACATATATAATTTTAAAAATATCATTTCTGACAAATTTAGTGTAAAAAATACGGACGCCATTTTGAATGAATTATCACTCTATTAACTATTATTTATGTTGTATATTTATTATACATAATTTTACAATAAAAATATAAATTATTTTAATTTTTTTATTGTATAATGTTAATATATTTAAGCACTTGTGTAATACACGGGTATTGTACTATAATGACACAACAAACTGAAAGGTACCACATAAGAATACAATACAGAACTACAGTTCAGTTCGATTTTGTGGAAGGAAGAAAATTTGGAAAAATGAAAAAATAACCTTGCCTCTGATGCAGATTTCCATTTCCTTTGTTAAATGGTTCTGGGAATTCAAACTCAATAGCATTTCCAAATTCCAATCTCCATCACCTATCTACTGATTATTTTCCCATTCATTATAGCTTAATAAACATAAATAAATAATTATATGTAAAATTATAACTAAACATGCATGAAAATCACTTTAAAATGCACGTACGTAAAAATGACGCATGTCACTCTTCTGGCTGTTGGATCTCCTCGGACGTCCTTGCCTGAGATCGGGTTCTTCA
The DNA here is from genome assembly GCA_008636005.1 of Striga asiatica. Lineage (NCBI taxonomy): Eukaryota > Viridiplantae > Streptophyta > Magnoliopsida > Lamiales > Orobanchaceae > Striga > Striga asiatica. The sequence goes on along the minus strand of BKCP01007959.1, from coordinate 836,126 downwards.
GCCACCCTAAGTTTTCGAGTGTCATTCATAAGTTTTCACTTATATTCAATCTCGTGTGACTTGATTACTAGATCATTTTGACTTATATTCGACATGTAACTGATTTCTCCTAATTGATCCTATGCAGGTTACTCATAGTAGAGAGTAAAATAAACAACATAACTTCACTAGAACCACTCATATAAACAAACCAATATTCCGAAACATGGACTAGACACAAATACCCTTTTTTACAGACCCATATTTGCAAGATGCAAAGTAATGCAGATTTAAATAACATTCAAGAAATGATTTTTCGAGGGTCGTTCATAAGTTTTCACTTATATGAATATTTGATAAAAACTAGAAAAAACTAGGGGAAAACAGGTGTGGTCCCACTAACATGAAGCGCACCATAAGCGGGGAAAGCTCATATGAAGTTCAAATAAGGTTCCATCCCAAAACCAATTGGTGGAAGGAGGAGTAGCTCATTAGTTATTTTACATGTATGAACGGTGTAGGACAACTCACAAGTGATATTCTAACAATATCAATCTCGTGTGACTTGATTACTAGATCATTTTCCACATATTAGCCCATTGCTAATTTTACTAAAGAACACAACACAAATGTCTTGCATACAAACTAAACAACACAGATTTAGCTAACATAAACAAAAAAATAAAAATAAAAGCACCAAATCGAAAACAAGAAGACAGGAAATAAATTCTCTAAACAAAAAAAAAAAATGTCTCTTTTGTTCTTTCTACTTTTCTGGTCACTTATTCGGTAACTAAAACATCAGTATTTAGCATAATGAAACACAGTACCATATGCTTTAACAGATCTACATGATCCTAAAATAACAAACAGAATCCCACAAAAACTCAGAACCCACGAAAATCACAAAACCAGGATGTCACTCGTGATTTCATCAACACCCGCCCAAATTACAAGCACGGATAATTTAGAATGCATGTCAGAAACATAAAAAAGACTTCAAACATTTACCTACAAACTTCTGTTTGGTGGAGTTCCTCTTGGAGTGAGACTGTGAGATAGACTTGTCAAAACGGTCCGGCCCGCCATCCTGGCGGACCTCTAAATGGCCAGCCCGGCCCACCCCCGCCATGGGCCGCGGGCTAGGCGGGCTTGCCCGCCAAATTTCAAAAAATAAAAAATAAAAAAAAAAATGCTGCAGGATGCATAGTTTTAAATGGCGAATGGCGAGGCGAGGCGATTCGCCATGGCGAGGCCTCGGCAACACAAGCCATCAAAGCTTGAAAAAATATGTATATAGATAGTAAGATCATATATTTAAGTTTAAGTGCCAAAAATAACCTTAAATATACTCAACGAAAATAATATAAATTAAATTTGGTTGTAATTACTAAAAGCATCTAAAACTTAAATGTGAATACTAGTAACATTACAAAAAAATATTGAATTTACACTGTGTAGTAACATAAAATAGAAAAATGTTAAAGAGGGTAAATAAAAAGTGTAAAGTAAAAGTAAATGAAATAAAGATGTTGCACCCTTTCACCTTTGACCATTGACCATCCTAGTAAACATATATAATACTAGTAAACATAAATAAAAGTAAAAAATGAAGAGGGAAGAAAAAGAGGGAAGGTAGAACAGGAAAACAGAGAAAAGGGAGAAGGAAAAGAAAGGAAAAAACATGCATCACCGACCATCTCGGCGGCGAGATGGTAGCCAGAGTTCAGAGGAGGCCGGAAATGGATGGGTCAGCCGTGGGTTTCTACAATTTTCAAATATGAGATGTTCTTTCGCAGAAACCCTAGTTTGGGGAGAAGCCATTTAGGGATTTTTCACCTTCAGCTTTCGTATTCTCAATTTTAGTAGTTTTCAGTTTTTGGGTCTGGGAGATGAAGTGAAGAAAGAGCCTTTTAATTTTATTTTATTTTTAAAAAAAAATGGACTGCGCCTTTAATTTCTCTGAAAGGTGCCGAGGCGCGCCTCACAGGCGCCTCTCGCCACGTGAAAAGGCGAGCTGAGGCGACCTGAAGCGAGCGCCTCACGAACAGGGTCGCCTCAAACAGTGGCGAGGCGATGTAGCCCTCGCCTCGGTCGCCTCGCCTCGAGGCGTCACCCTTTTAAACTATGGCAGGATGCCAGGATTGAATCAATGACATACAACATAAATAAGCCAAATCAATTAAAAAAACCACCTGATGCTATAAAATATATATATATATATATATATACACACAATACAATTTAATAAACCAAGTCCTTTCCTTTCATTCAAATCAAATCCAAACAAATAAAAGGCAATGTCATACAAACATTAAATTCACAACATTAACTCAATTCACAATCATTCACAAATACACCCCATAGAAAAGATAGAACAAAGAAATAAGAACCAAAAAGGTTCAGCCATCATTACCCTTTACCGAAATGGAGTTGCTTTGTCGTTGCCGGCGCCGCTCGGAGACCCTGCTGCTGCGGCACTGCCCCTTGCCGCTAGACACTGCTGCTGCCCCTTGAAGGTTCGCCGCTCGCCAGTCGCCAAACGAGTCGAGGTCCCACCGCTCGAAGGTCGCCGACTCGCCGCACGCCGGGGTTGAGAGAGACGAATAAGAGATGTCGAGATGAGACTTGAGAGTGAGAGCCTAGGGATTACGGTTTGTGAATTGTGAATGAAATTGGATCCCGTCTCTCTGTTCAATTCTCTTAATCTCTTTTTATTTGTTTTAAGTTTTTAACTTGTTTTTATTTTTTTAATTTTAAGACNGTCCACGCGGGCCAGCCCGTTACCCGCCTGTTTGGCGGGGCGGGGGACCGGCCCGCAGACCCAGGTCCGTTTTGCAAGTCTACTGTGAGAGGCTTCAAGAGAACGATGAAACCCTAACAGTACACCCCAAATAGCACTCCGTTAGGCTTGATTGCTTTCAATCAAATATTTCATTTTCCTGCCCGTTCTGAAGAAGAAATGAAAGCCCAAGTCCATTTGAAATATAAAGTCTAAGCCCACGCATATTTGGATAAAAGAATACTCCTTATATTTTTTTTAATAATTTAGGCCTAATTGTCGGTAATATTACGACTTTACAATTTTAGCAATTTTCACCAAATTTTTGAAATTTAGCAACTATATACACCACTTTAAGTATTGTTGGCAAGTCGAATCAAATGACTCAATTTCAAGCTTATTTTATTACTCATCTTATTCCATTTTTATCCAATCTTTAAATGTAATTTTAAAAGTCTTTTATCGTTCAGTTTTTAAGTATCCAAGTTCAACCCATCCGAACTATAAGCCCACAAAGTCTACCTAATATCTACACGTAGGATAGTTCAAATGACAAAAATTCCCAATTGAAATTTGAAATTCTATCCCCTGGGGCGTGAGGTCAAGTGGCGATCCCATTGATCGTAAGATCATGTGGGGTGTTGGGATGGGGCACTCTGCACTCCATGGGAGGATTAGAAGGTGTGTAGGGTATCTTTACCCCGCGTAGCAACGCCTTGGTGATCATCGTTGAGGTCCCAACCTACAACGTGAAGATGGTGTACATTGATACTGGCAGCTCAGTCGACATTATTTTCTACTGTGTCTAAGACAGATGGACATAGACGTGAAGATCGAGCCAGTCCATACAACCCTTTATGGGTTTAATGGTAATATCACGCTGATAGGCGACATGTGCCTACCTATGGTGTTGGAAAGGTGGCTCCTGCGGAAGTCAAGATGGTTGAACTATCTTGCCGCTAGCCGCCGTTGTCGGTGACCACCATTAGTCATCGTTCGTCGTTCGTGTACCATTTGTGAATTTTATAAAGTTATATATCATTTTAAAGGTCTCGACTTGATCTAATCAACAACATGTTTAATTTCATCATACAATGCCTCAAACTTTGATGAATCGTTATTAGAGTTTCAAAAAAATCAAAGAATTACGCAGTAAATTATTTTGGAATGTCACCGAAGATCCGACTGTTTGATATTTGTTAAACTTATATTTGCAAATAGTTGTTTTCATAAGGAATCCAACGGTATCTCTCGATCGTCGATCGGATCTTTAAATAGTCATAAAAATGCAAGTGAAGTTTTCATATTTCTGGCAGTGCGCTGTTCCGGGACGAATACTCCAACTGATCTTTTCAGCAACTTTGTTGTCCACATTTGATGGTTGAATTCTCATTTTGTTCCTCTTTCCATGAGAAACAATATGTCTTAATCAATTTGATGTTTTGAAGTCATATCAGCCTTCAATTCGAAATGATATTTTCTGCAAATTATTTCATATATTTTTTTAAAAAAATTTATATCATTTTCTGGTTGGTACAAGAACTAGTTAAGCTTATTTGGGTGCCAAAAGAGAAAATAAGAAGTAAAATTTTTTCCCACTAATCTTTAAGTATGGCCAATTTAGTAATTTAAGTAATGAATTCTTTTAAAATGATTTATTTAAGGGAGTAAAAGGACAAGTGTTATAATTCCAATGAGTGTATATTATCATTTTTGTGCGAGACAAGTATATGGTTACCCAATGGTAGAATGACATTAGTATGAAAGCATGATAAATAGTCCTAAATACCAATATTTTGTTTTAACATAATATTAAATACATGAGTATCTTTTTCAGGGGCAGTGCCATCCGGTCACGGCCCCAGGCCTTGGGCTTTGCGTGGTCCATAAACACATAAACGTCATGTTCAATCCATTATATATTGTTTCCTAAAGTGTAAAACCATAAATTTGGTTGGACCTTCGTTTCAAACTTAGAATAACTTTTCTTGGCTGTGGATGAAAGTCACTTGATTTCTTACATCAGGAAAAAGGGACAAGGCCCCTGTTGTCGCTTGTTTGAGACAAAAGACAATGTCTGCATAAGTTTCGTCTATGCCAGCATTTCATTTAATTAAATATATATTTTTTGTTTAGTGAATCAAGATTTATCTAATTGAGATGTAAAAAGAAACAATATAATTCTTCTTCTTTTTTTTTATCGCATTTCACTTTACTAACACAATTAAAAAATTAAAATAAACATTATCATATATTTTTCTAGGTGAAAAAACACTATTCGCCCACTTATATATTTCTAACTATTAGTGATTATTAATTAATATTTTATTAATTTATATTATATAAGTGTTATTCAATATTAGTTCACAATTTCCAACTTGTTTCACTTTTTCCAAGAACTTTTGTTTTTTTTCATTTTAATCTCTTCAGTTGAACAAATTTAAAAAATAATAATTATACCATCCTCAGTTAAACAAATTTTAAAACGAAAATTATACCAATGGCAACCTAAGGTGGGGAGCCCAAACAATAGAGATTTAACAATGAATAAGATTTTATTTGAAAAAAATAATAATAATGTTTTAGATTGAGAAAGCAAACAAGACAGTAATATAATTATTACTGTTGTTATAATATACAAAAATAAAATATTAATTAATAATGATTAATAATTAGAAATATATGAGTGAAGGTATTCCATCGTTTGAGCACTAAAAGACTAATAAGTTAGGTTGACTTCTAATTTAATAGATGTACTTTTGGTTAGAAGTTTCAAAAGACAAACTCATACCGAGTATGAGTAATATGTACTAGGAGGAGTGACCTATTTGCCGCAAATACTTAGGTGTGCCCTGGCACACCTAGGTGTGCCAGGGCACGTGTAAATGTACTCTCTTTTAAAATCGCGTGAGGTAAGGTAATAAGGTATGCAAGTTTTTTTTTTTTTTTATTTAAAAAAGACAAGTGTCCAATATATATTGGATAATAAATTTTACATATCATATTATATAAATTAAATTATTATTCACATTTTATATTAAAAAATAAAAATAAAAATACCAAAATTCATAATTTTTCAATCTCTACAAATAGAGACCACATTTGATAAGTTTTGGAACACAATTAATTTATCATTTTTTTATAATTAAATTATCTTTTTGGAAGGTGATGACACAAATATATAATAAGATGAACATGTTACATACTAAGATGCGCATGTTATATAGTAAAATGAACATGTTATAGAATAAGATGAAAATGTTATAATTTTACAGATGGAATTTAGATGAACATTTTATACAATAAGATGATCATGTTACATAATAAGATGAACATGTTATAGAATAAGATGAACATGTTACATATTTACACAATAAGATGAACATATGAACATGTTATAAAATAAGATGAACATATGAACATGTCATATAGTAAGATGAACATATGAACATTGGAACACAATTAATTTATCATTTTTTACAATTAATTTATCTTATTGGAAGATTATGACGCAAATATATAATTAGATAAATATGTTACATAGTAAGATTAACATGTTATAGAGTAAGATGAACATGTCATAGAATAAGATGAAAATGTTACATTTTTCAGAGATGAAATTTAGATGAGCATGTTACATAATAAAATGAACATGTTATAGAATAAAATGAACATGTTTAGATTCCATATCTACATCACGGGCTCTCACATTATTTTCTCCAATTTTCACTTCATATATAAAATTCTGGTCAATTTCTTGCTCGACTTTCACTCGTTTAATGCAAGCATCTCCGCCCTGAAATAATAAACCATAATCTACAGATAAGAACTCAAATTTATGCAATAGTCATACTATAGGGAATGAAAGTGAAAAACTAGTAGAATGTAAAAGAAATTCCATAAATTAGTCTTTCGATCGAATATCCTCCACCTTCACAAACCAAAATCCTCTCTAATAAGATGAAAATGTTACATTTTTCACATATGAAATTTAGATGAACATGTTATAAAATAAGATGAACATGTTACAATATAAAATGAACATGTTATAGGATAAGATGAACATGTTACATAATAAAATGAACATGTTATAGAATAAGATGAACATGTTACATAATAAAATAAGCATTTTATAGAATAAGATGAACATGTTTAGATTCCATATCTACATCACGGGCTCTCACATTATTTTCTCCAATTTCCACTTCATACACAAAATTCTGGTCAATTTCTTGCTCGACTTTCACTCGTTTAATGCAAGCACCCCCGCCTTGAAATAATAAACCATAATCTACATATAAGAACTCAAATTTATGCAATAGTCATACTATAGGGAATGAAAGTGAAAAACTAGTAGAATGTAAAAGAAATTTCATAAATTAGTCTTTCGATCAAATATCCTCCACCTTCACAAACCAAAATCCTCTCTAATAAGATGAAAATGTTACATATTCACAGATGAAAATTAGATGAACATGTTATAGAATAAAATGAACATGTTACATAATAAAATGAACATGTTATAGAATAAGATGAACATGTTACATAATAAAATGAACATGTTATAGAATAAAATGAACATGTTACACACACAATAAGGTGAACATGTTACCAAAAAACGAAAATTAGTTGTGTTCAAAACCTATCAAATGTGGTATCTATTTATAGATAATGAAAAATTATGAATTTTGGTATTTTTATTTTATTTTTTTAATATAAATAATTAATGATATTTTAATTTATGTAATATGTCTCATTTTTTCATTAAAAAAGAAAAATTAGGAGAGTGCACTACACCTTCTAAATTTTCTAGCTTTTTGAGAGTGAGGGGCGCGTGTAATACTGCCCTGGCACACCTAGCTAGGTGTGCCAGGGCACACGGTAGTGGTACTGCCTATTTGCAACACATTATTAGCACAATACTCGACATGATGTGTTGCGAACAAGATACATCATTCAATTAGGTTCATTTATAATCTAATAAATGTGTTCTTGGGCAAAAAGTTCCAAAATACAAACTACGGGTCGAAGTTTAGAAAATATATGATAATAGTGGTTTTTATATTTAAATTGTGATGATGAGTTTGTGGAGAAAATATGAAATATAATGAACATTGCATTTTTCTTAATATTTTGTATCCAATTATAATTGCAATTAAAAATTTATTCGAGATAAATAATTATATATATTCAAGTGAGAATGGTGCTCAATGAAAAAAATAAGAATACATCTTGATCATTAGATCGGATGATCTAATGGCTAAAAAAATGTCAAAATTATACCTTTATTACGGGTAATGGTGTATTTTTTCACACCAAAGCAGTGGGACCCATGCCACCACACGACCACTAACACATGGCTCTCTCTCTCTCACATACACACACACACACGAACACATGCCACATCACCACCAATGCACACAAACATACGCGCACACACACACATGCACCCACACACATGACCCACGGACATCATACAGAACCACTAAGTTCCCGTCTGAATCCTTGGCCACTTGAGGCCATCGGTCTCGGCCCAGTGCCAATTTTGCACGTTGGCGCCATCGGGGCGGTCTTCCACGATCCACCTCTTGTCGCCTTCCCCAATTTCGCCATTGCTGATGTGAGATTACGACGTTGTCATCTAGTAACCGGTCCACGGCGCGTGCGATGGTGGAGGCAGAGAGGAATTATATGAGGATGGAGAAGTTTTGGATTTTGGTATAACTACAAATAAAAATAAGGTTAGTATATGTGCAAATAAAAGTTATCTTGGTGGTGGATGGGGTCATTTTCTCTCATGGTCAATGCATACCATATGATCTCTTGGGTTTAATGTATAGTTCAATTCACTAGAAATATATGAAACTCAACGGAAAGTTCTCACAGAAATATATTAGATGTTCCATTTCATTTCACTACAAATGATCGAATTTCATCTAAAATTTCAATGAAAAACTCATTCCAACGGAACATTTTCGTTGAAATCATTCCAACGGAAGCTATATCATTGAAATATCCGTTGGAAATTTCAGTGTAATATATTACCATATGATTTTCTGTTAGAATATTACAATTTTTTGTAGTTCTTACTTCTTAATACATATTTGCACTTGTATAATTAGTAATTTAAGAAATTCATACTTAAAAAAACAAAATGATAAATAATAGAACTTTTTGTTTTTATTTTTCAAGTATTTCTTAAAATACTTATGTTTAAAAAAATTTGCATCTGTCATATATAAGACATATTCATATATTTTTTAATATATGCAATATGAATATCAAATAGATAATCATCAAAACTCAAATGATCAAAAGATGATTACTTAGATATACCATATATAAAAAAATTGATGAGAAGTGTCTTGTCTTAGGCACATATAACCCATTAGACAACATATTCTTTTCACAAATATTCACATATTCATTAAAAAACGTTATAATTTAATAAAAAATATAAATAAAAATATGACATTTAATAGCATAAATATTCATTTTTATTTAAAGTGTATGAAAGGTCAATCTGCCTAACTTGCCACACACAAAAAATCATATCATACATTTCTAATAATCCTAAACTAGTACGTAGCCCGTGCGATGCACGGGACATAAATATTAAATGAGTCATTTCCACAGAGTTTGTCTGTTAAGTAGCTCGTGTGATTCACGGAAGATATTAAATGAGTGGATAATAGGGCTTGTCAGTTAAGGCCTAAAAAAGTAATAGAGTTTGATCATCTATTTTTTTACCTTTTTCATCAACGTCATCTTTTTTGTCGAGACATTAAACCTGAGCCTGGTAGTGGTAGCGCTAGACCGTAAATTAATTAATATATTATCTCGCTCACATGTTTATAATAATATAAATTTAATTTCATTATATATATTTATTCCTTGATATAAGAAAAATAACAATTTTACGTAATCTTGTTCCTCGTATAATACTCATATTATTTTATTATAAAATTTATTGTAATAGCATGATGAACCAATATATTATTATAAATAATATTTTAACATATATATTTATTTTTTAATAAAAAATAATAATAATTTTACATATTTTGGTTCATCATAAGCATGATGAACCAATATATTATTATAAATAATATTTTAACATATATATTTATTTTCTAATAAAAAATAATAATAATTTTACATATTTTGGTTCATCATAATACTCAATTATTAATCTATTAAAAAATCTATTATCATATAATGTCATTATTATTTATAACACTTGCAGAAGTAATATATTTGTTATATAATGATAAATATGTAATGTATATTAATATTATTTAGTGATGTAATTAATTTAAAAAGATATAAGCAAATTTAATATTAGGTAGGAACGTGATTATATGTAAGTTGAGATAAAATGAAATGTATCAAAAAAATCTTCTTATAATATTTTCCTTTAAATGTTTGAATGAATTTGAAATTTAAATTACAAATCAACCTTCAGTTATTCAAATAATTTTAAAAAAGTTACCAATTGTAGTAAAATGTACGTGACAATATATTATAAATATACATGACGTCAGTAATGTTATGAATCTTTAAGTTTCTAAAATATATATTGTTTAGATATAAAACTAATTAACTTATATGTTAAGATAATATACACAAATATATGTATTGTACGAAATATACACGTGACAGGTTCTTATATTTGTTTATATATTGTTTGTATATTTGTTTGTATTGTTTATTATATTTGTTTATTATATTTGTATATAAATATATTGTTTATATATTTGTCTGTATTGTACGATAAATTATTATATTTGTTTATATATTGTTTAAATATATATTGTTTAGATATGAAACTAATTAACCTATATGTTAAGATAATATATATAAATATATGTATTGTATGACATCTTTAACGTGTTTGTTAAATTTTTTCCCTAAAAAATTCAAAATATATTTAGGCATGTTTTGTTTGAAGTTTGAAATTCAAATATGCATCTATATAACAAATCCCATGATTTATGCTAGCATTAAATGCTACTTGATTTTTTTTTAAAAAAATTAAAAAAAAAAAACATACCAAAAATGGAATGCAATTAATATTT
>BKCP01007959.1:800282-824616 GCA_008636005.1 Striga asiatica | reverse complement strand
CAATAATAATATAAAATATTTTAATACTTTCACATATGTTATATAATAGTCTACGTATTCTTAATGTCTTTTGGTTGTAACATTGTTAACACATATAATATTAGATACTTTTAAACATATTTAGATAATTTTTTTACTCATTCTTTAATATCTATGTGCATAAAAAGAGAATAAGATTTATAAAAGATTTTCCGGCAATATACTAAATGTTAGATAAAAAATTTCATTTTGTTTGTTATATAATATTTCGAGTTGCATTAATTTTGACTTGTATGTGTAAAATTGATAAATTAAGCGTATGAAAAGGAGCGTACGAATTACTGTAAGGATTTAAAAAATAACAAATAAATCTAATTTTTGAATATTTTCTACTAACTTCTAAACGAATTTATGTCATAATTCGTCATAATTTTCCCACATCATGTCAATATTTATTTTGTATATACTAGGTAAAAGGTAAATCATTATCTCAATATTTATTCTATATATTCTAAGTAAATCTTCTCATCTATCTCAACGGTCAGCAGGTAGTATTTCATACTTTTCTATTCATAATCAATATATCAAAACTTCACAAATTTTACTTCACAAAGAAAGTGTTCAATAATTTATATTTTTTTGTCCTTCTTTGCAATCTATTTATTTTTGTTACATATATATAATTATATTATGTTTAATATTTCACACGTTAAACATTTCAGGAAAATATACCATCCCGTGCATCGCACGGGCTACGCGCTAGTATATATATAGATGGATTAATAAATATTATAAACTTCTGCGGCATCTATGCTTCTTTGGATGATAACATATATTCATAATTGCTAAACAAAGTCGTGATATTTCATACGAACTACCCGAGGGCAGCAAATTTCAGCGTCAAATACCACCAATGCCAAAGACAAAAAGAAAATCGCGAAAAACATCATTGGAGTTCAACAAGCACAGCATTTCCGATCAAATGCCACACAAAAACTGTAAGCCAGTCGAACAAAGTCATAAACCAAAAACTCGCTTTCTTTTTTATGTATTTCTCCTAATGTTACATGAATACAACCCGCAGGCATGCATATAAAGACCGACATACTCACTTTAAAAAAATATGCAAATCTCCTAAAGATATAGCCCTTTTAATTTCCTCTAAAAAAGAAATTGAACAAGGATGACGTGACTTTTATGTTGTATATGGAGTACAAATAGTCCGCACCAAACAATCATAAACTATGTCGCCTGCCGAAGCATTTGCTGGAGTTGGATCAGTTGCTGCTGCTGATCAGGCGGCAGGGAACTCAGTTGCTCCTGAGTTAGGCTCAGGACTTGCTGAAGCAGGGCTCGATCGACATCTGAAGGGACTTGTAGCTGTAGAGTGAAGAAAATTGTTCACAATTCAGTAATAATAAGGATGGAAAAAAAATTACATAAATACGCGGTGGCTTAATCCCAAAAACCAAAAGTCTTAACTACAAAGTTGACTTGATTTCAAAGAAATTTTGCGTAACATCTGTCCTTCTCGGTATAGTAGATAGCTTCATACCACAGATGCATAAGTCATTTATTCACAAAGTTGTTATCTTTTATATTGGATCTTAAAAAATATTTTGCATTCAAAATACTTTTTTACCGAACTGAAAAAATTCTCAGCTAGCCCATTTTACCGTCATTCAGACAAGTCCTTTCCATTGAGATCCAATTACTTGAATAATTATGCTGTTTGCATGAGAGTAGGAAACACAATTCCTGAAAAAGGTGACTTGAAAACAATATTCTTTTATGGAAATCAACTACCTGTGTAGCTTGCTGCTTGTCAGATTTCAGAGTCTCTTCTGCTCTTGGGGCTTGTCTTCCTGGTATATTGGAAGTCGGGAATTGTGCGACTACATTTACTGCCTGTGAAGATGGTAGGGCTTGTGAACCATTCAATTTCACCAATTTTGATGCTCTATTGACTTGGTCCATGGTGTCACTCACAACTCTCGACTGCCCAATGACAACTGAACCACGTCCTTTCAAATCTATATTTTCCAGCATGGTGGAAGGTGATGAGGAGCTAGGCTGCTACCAGAGGTAAAAGTAAAATGAAGGTAAAAAAATTAATAAATAAATACAACTCAAGTAAACATCTGAAGCAAGAGTTTCGATCGGAGAATTATTTGTGGCATATGCATTCATTTACGAGAAAAAGAAAAAAAAAAAGTGCAATTTTTGTCCAGCAACATATGCTCAATTGCACTTGGTCCTTTCATTTTTTGGACTTTTTAATTTGGTACATTAAGTTTTAATTTTGCACTTAAAGTCCGATCTTTATTTGAGAACCAATTTTTGCCTTGAAATTAGGCCAGATTGCTGATGTGGCAAGCCGAATTTGAAAATTTCACATTCCAGTAGCTTTTGATAAGATGCAGCCACCCACATCCTTGTGGAATTTGAAAAGTAAAAAGAGAACAAAAAATGAAAACAACAAGAACCAGCCACTATTTTTTATTATTCTCTTGATTTTTTCTAATCTTTTCTTTGTTCTTTACCCTGCTTTTCTCCCTTTCACTTTTCTACCACTTACTCTACGATGTCGAAATGGTGTGACCATGGCACGCCAAGGCAAGAGGCGGCAAATATGATGTGAAATCAGCATTGGCACTGCCTGAGATGGCCCCATCGCCAAGGCGGAAAGGAGGCGCCACAGAGGCGCTCCTCTCCCCAAAACCCCGTCAATATTTTCTTTTAAAAAAAGAACTTTATACAGTCATCCAATCGACTAGAAAAATCATTCCACAAAAACAGTGAAGACCAAGTGTTTTTATACAATTAGGATAAAATATCCAATTTCACAATGTATGTATGAAATTGGAGGAATTACTGTCAATCCATCGCATTTCAGACCTCTGACTGCTGACACGTTTCACTTATCGAGCTTAAGTGGTATAGATCTAAGCTGAAAGCCTATGACAAAACACTAGTTTGAGAAATGGGAAAACTGAGAACGGAGGCCACTGAGTTTGAGAATGGTGGTGTACTGCAGGCTGGATATGGAACTTTGTTGGTGTACTACATAGGCTGGGGTATTCGATTGTGGGTGTTCACTTCCATGTCATTCTAAATTGCCGGAAAATGTGAAATCCATGTGCCACATCAGAAATCCACCTAATTTCTGATAAAATTGGTCCCCCAACGAATATTGAACTAAAATTGCAACAAGTTTATTAATTTACCAAATTGAAACCCTAAAAATGGAAGGACTAAAGTGCAGCCGAACATAAGTTAGTAAATAGTTTGTAATTTTTCATTAACCAATTATATTCCTTAATCAACTACAATCACCAAATATTTAACCAATTTTGATTCAATCTACCATCTCCAAACATGTCCATTGCAAATGGAGCTGGAAGAATTATTGTTGACAATTCTCCTGGCATAGTGCTAATAATGGACTAGATCAAAATGGCTCAATTAAATTCTAGTGCTTCTTCTATTAGTGAAGTTTCTAGAAAAAAAAAAAAATATATATATATATATATATATCAAACGGCGCAATGCACCTTGGGTCGCTACGGAAACAGCCTCCTTGTATAATTACAAGGGTAAGGTCTGCGTACAACTGACCCCCCAGTCTCCAACCTGTTGGGAATATACTGGGTATGTTGTTGTTGCTGCCATCTCCAAACACTAATTTATGATTGCTGTTAGTCGTCTAAGTGTCCAATGGAGCCATAGTTGCTTTGACTCGATAAGAAATAAATAAAACTAGGAAAAATACATTGAATAGATATTTATAACGCTAGAGAGAAAGATATATCTTCATATTTTTATGTTTCTTTCTCTTTTTTGGTTTAATATTTCAACTCTTGCAAGTAAAGTTTAGACCTGAAAGCCTGCAGCTGGCAACCGTGGATTTATAATGAGAGAAGGGCCTGCATTCTGAGGCATTGGGTGATCATATGCTGAATTGGGACGTGGCTGTAAGACTTGGTTCTGCACTAACTGTGGAAGTTGAATTTGAGGTATCGTAGAAAGTTGCTGAATTGCAGCTTTCTGGTTTGGTACACCAGTCAACACTCGATTTTCCTGGGCATAAGGCAGCAAATCTGACTGCACTTTGTTTTGGGGAAGTGGAGGAAGTCCAGGAAGAGTCTGAGCACTTTGCATGAGAGGGTGAACTTGTTGAGCAGAGGCTTGCCGAATATTGGGCATCTGCAACTGCACAATAGTAGAAGAATCAAACTTTATTGCAAAAAATATTGCTACAAAGGATGAGAAAAGTCTGTATGAACATGACAAACTGATAGAGTGAAGGGCGAATTGCAAGAAGAAATCCAAAACTATAATTTAATAATTAATTGAAATGAAAGAAACAGGAAGAACTCAAAAAAATTGCAAGCGAGCCTGCCCCAAGCGCGAATGCCGATCAGGATTTTTCCTGCCTATGCCAAAGGCTCCTCCTCTCTTTTCTTGATGCCTAAGAGACCTCAACTCCACTACTTAAATAAAACAAATTAGGGTTCCTAAGCAAAATCCCAGCCCATCGCCTTATTCTAACCCTAACTAAATAACTTTAACTAAAATATGGAAACTTAAATATAGATATGTATTACGAACCATTTGTGGGGACACCATCCCAAGCATAATTTGGGCCTGCATTTAAATCCAGTTAAAATGTTGTTAATCCATCCGTAATGCGGTCATAATGAGGAACAAAAAGAGAAAAAGTGGGCTTCTAAGATTGGAAAGTGTAAGCACATCCACAAAATATAATATTAGTAGTTATGTATAACTCAATTACTAAAGATAATGGCAGTAAGCCAATATGTTTCCAATAACGAGAGGCCGATAAGAACCTGAAAAAGAGCATTAGGCAAGTTTGGGGTGGCATGTAAGAGCTGCCGTGCCTGTTCTTTATTTTGTATAGCCATTACCTACCAATTTCATACAAACAACAAAGAGAGATAAGATCATCACAAAAACGATATTCATATAATTCGTAACCTGCCCATTACTGCCAAAAATTATTTGTCATATATGTTGTAGCAACTTTAGGTTTTGATATAGACGAAAGCCATTTTAGATTCGTCAATGATAGAAATTTTATATATAATTACATATAGAGTCAAAAGTGTTGGGTATCTGCTAACCTTTAATGCAGACATAACCTCTATCAGCTGACTCCTTGAAAATTTGGCCAAATGATGAGTCAGAGGATCAGTTCCCAACATGGGCCGACTTTGAAGTCCGATCTGATTGAGTGTGCTAGCAACCTGACCAGACCCAAGAGCTCCTGCCATGACAGTTGCAGCAGCCACAGCAACTGAGTCCCCCATTGGCTGGTGAAGACTGGATTGTCCAGCTGGACCGCCCAATTGTTTTAAAGGATCTGCAGCAAAGTCTTGTATAAATGGAATAATTCTCCATATACAAATAAAGAATTTCATATGTTTCACTTACCAACATTTGAGGGAATACCAGGACCACCACGACCCTGCAAGAGAAGGAACTATCATCAAGACAAAAAGTTCAAGTTCGGCAATTAACAAGCTTTGTCTAGATGAGATAAAACAGTCTCTCGATACATTACACATTTGTATTGATATATCCCACATTAAATAATAAGAATGATAATGTTCTTGATTAGTAACCAATTTACCTGTTCACGATTCCTGTCAGCATTCTTGTCATTCTCAGCAAAGTCAACCCTTAGCTGCCGACCATTTATCTCATAGCCCTGAAGATTACGACGAGCACTTAGAGCAGTCTCTTCGTCCTTGTACTCACAAAACCCATAACCCTTTGGTTTTCCAGTATCTCTATCAATAACTAATCTGAGACAGCGAACAATAATAATTTGAAAGAGAAGATTCACATCCAAGGAAATATCTCAATAACCATTTATTTGTCAAAAATTGTTCGCTTAATATGTTTTACAACCAAGTAACAAGTTGGTGTTTGTAAATATAGCTGTCACTGACCCTTTCTTCTAAGTTCTAATATGTCAGAAAATCAATTGGAAATAGTAATATGCACATTGCTCTCAAAAAGTGCTGAACAGAACTGACTTTTAGCTGGAAAAAAAAATTGTGAATCTGCTGCTACCATGCATAATGTAAATGTCTAGTTATAGTTTCAGTAGAAAATTGCTATACAATCACCTTAAAGAATCTATTAACCCGATTTAAACAATTTAAACATCTGCAAAACACTGAAAAATTGCACTATCGTGCAAGAACCTGATGCTGCTTACTTTCCTATATTCATGAATACTCATAGTAATGTTTTCAAATATCCTTATTGTTACAGGCTTGCAGATACATGATGACATATTGATGACTTAATTCAACCAATTAACTTAAGAATTTCTGGCATCATGCAGCCAAAATCACATCATATTGGCATCAAAATTATTACTTTCCTTCTGCACATCAGAAAAACCAGTGAGGAAAATATAAATGTGGGTAAGAGGTAGAGCCTGTTGAGCATTAAAAGGACACACTTAATGTCCTCCTACAGGATGCAATTTCTGGTAGATTGGCCTAAAGACGATAGCCATTTGGCATATTCAATCAGCCCTATATACTTGAATACAACTATAGTTCTCCGAACTCTGATAGGGGAAGAAAACCATAAAGAAGATAGAAGAAGAACTCACCTAAAGGAAACGACTGGACCAACCTCCTCGCATATTTGAACAAGTTGTTCTTCAGTAGCATCATAGGGTATATTCCCAACTAAAATACACAGATATCAACATTGATTAGTTAAAATCATATTTTTCAATCCCTAGCTCAAGAGAAACAGAAGAAATATAGCCTGACTTCGCATAAGATTGAGTTTCCAAACAATACAGTGCGGGAGCAAGAAAATTACTTACCAAAAACGCAACGATGCTGAGACTGAGGATTGCCGGCCATCAAAGGACTTGATTTCTCATTGAATCAACAAAAAACTACACACGAAATCATGATTGTGATTCAATCTCGTGTTCCTTATTTACTACTTGTTAAATAATATTCTCCCAGCTATTTGAAAAGGAAAAATTGACCCAAAAAGTGAGGAAGATTAATAGAAAAAAATGAGAGATTAGCTTAAGCCCAAAGTGTAGTGATACAGTCGGTTATTTACAGAGCATAATCCAGCACTTTAGCCCTTGAAACTCGAGATTTTAAAGAAACTGAGCTCTAAATCAAATATGAAAAACTCGAATTTGGGATTTCCGAGCTCATTCGAGACTCACGGTGTCCTGACGGGCACACGGCGGTCGGCGGCAAGGGTAGACAGGTCAAGGCCGATCCCAAACAGAAAACAAGGCGGAAAAAGAAAAAACAAAATGAGAGGGGAAGAGGAAAAGCGAAAGATATACAACAAATATGTAGAGAGAATAAGCGAGGAGAAGGCCGGCAAAAATTCAGGAACAACACACGCGGGAGGTTAAGCGTTGCGAAGAAGAAGAAGAAGAAAGAAGCAGAAACCGATGTCGCTCCCCGGCGTGAAAGAGTGCGTAATATGTTGAACAGTTGAAGTATAACTTAGAGCACATTTGGTTTGGGGGATTAGATAAGATAGCCCCATTTATCTGGGCTTATCTTATATTTGGTATACATGATATGGGCCCGCATATTAATCTTAGGCCCGAGATAAAATCCCATTTATCTTGAGTATTGGCGACAAAATAATCTCGGCCTCCCCCCCGAGATTGAGATCATCTGCACAGTACTGTTGTGATTAAATGACCAACTAGCCCTCAAAAGTTTGCAAAAAAGGTATACCTCTCTCTCTCCTGCTCATTCAACACGAACAATCGACGAAATCTCGAGAGAACAGGTCTGGTCGTCCTTTCAATCCGAAATAATGTGTTTTCGTTCTCTTTTGTTTTTTTTTTCTTCTGTGGTTTTTGCAGATCTGTCGTTTTTGTTTGCAGATCTGTGGTTTTTTCTTTTTGATCTGTGTTTTTTTTCTTTTTGATCTGTGGTTTTTTCTTTTCGGAATTTCGCAGTACAAAATATGTTTCTTCAACAATAATAAAACAATATCTCTAAATTAGAATTTGATAGGGCAGAAGTGATTGTTGCATCGTCGTCAATAAACTTAATTGACAGGAGATGAATTGTCATCGTGCTTACACTCGTGAAGCCCATCATCAACTGTGAGAGATTATTGATGATCCTCAAAGCAGTAGGAAGGAATGATTTACGCCGGCTTCTCACCTACAAAGACGGAAATTGACAGATGCTAAACAGGCTTAAGGAAAAATTGACAGATGCTAACAATTAATAATAAAATAATTCATAAATGCTAAAAAGGCTTTAGGGGCACTTTAGTCAATTGGATTTTAATCTACCTTTTTATCTGCCCAACCAAAGGTACGTATTTATTTTATCCAAAGTTTGAAACAACACAAATCAAGGACAACAAACAATTTATTATTTTAATCCTAACAGTATAATCTTATACCAAAAATTAATTTTGTCCAATCCCATCTTAGAAATCAAATGTGCTCTTATTTGATTATTTTTAAGAGAAAAAGGTTGAAAAATTCAGAGGCCTTATCATGGGCCAGGATAGGATTTGGGTTTCATTTGTCGGCTTAAAAGTTGGGCTCACGTGTCAGGCTCACTTAGTGGGCATTTATAAATCCCGTAAATGCAAAAAAAAAATATTATATTTCATCTTGACATCGGAAAAAGCCGGTCATTGTGACCGGGAGTTGGAATTTTTTTTCATTTTTTTTTTATGTCACACAGCCAGTCACTAATTTTTGGAGGGAATTTTGGCTATATATCTTGCCCTAATTTCGCTAATAATTTCTTGCCTTAATTATGAGAAATCGAGAGTTTCAAATTGTTGCAAAATTCTTGCCAAATCTGGAGTCCCAAATTCTTCATCCCAAATTCTCAAAATTTCATAGTCCTAATTGTCATGTTTCTCTTAGAAGGCCAAGATGTCCTCGTCGGTCAGTAGCCCGAAGATTTCTTTGTTTTGTCAGAGTGGAAAGAAAGCGAAGTTGTGGATGTCGTGGACTCAAGCCAACCTGGGTAGGCGCACATTCCAGATCTTGCAAGTCGTCGTCTGATCAAGGGTGATACAGGAGACTAGGCAAGGTTCTATCCACGGGTGTGAAGATTGGGAGGTATTCTTCGCCCCTATTGATTCATGTTTTTTCTTTTTCTTTTAAAATTCACAAATATTTTGGTATGAAACGCAATACTTGCCCTAATTCAGTTTGGAGGCTGCGGTTTTTTTGCTTGAGAAGATCCCTCAATTCCTCGACGTAGTACTGTATATGTGATCCGGAATCATCTTGAAAAGAAGGAGACTCTGATGAAACAAGTACAGATTTTGAAAAATCAGGAGCGCAAAATGAAGATGTACTTGATGATTTCTTGGTGTTTAATTATTTTGTTAAAATGTTCAGGATTTGTGTAATGATCCACATTGTTGTTTGAAGCAAGTTCAATGTAGAGAAATTTGAGCCCTATTTATCAAACAGTTGTTTTTTAAGTTTTTTTAAAAAAAAAAATACATCTGTATTTGATGATATTATTTTCCATGCATTTGTTTTCAACCAAAAAATAGTTATCTTGTAAGAATCAATTTCTATGCTTATCATGTGTTTGATGTCATTGGTTTCCAACCAAAAATTAGAACCTAAGATAGTACTAAAACAACAACATCCAGACACAAAGTAATTAGGTTGCATATCCTATGTATGCTTAGCCTAAAATGTACAACATCTCATATCAAGTCCATAACAACAATGACAACTGCCATAAGCTAAAAAACAAGAACTTAAAACATATGCCATAACCACATCAAACCATAGCTACAACCAAATAAAACCATCATACCATAATTATAACCAGATAAAAGCATCATACCATAGCCATAACCATCAAATCATCAAACAATGTCCATAATCATAAAACCATCAAACCATAGGCATAATCATAACACAAAAGTTGAGTATTTAAGATCCCAAACATAAACAAACCTGAGCCAATCCCAGTTTCGATCCAAAAAACAATCTTATAAACATCAAACCATAACACAATCAAGAACTAATTAATCTGTGTTCAGATCACTGAAAAAATAGCAGTGTATCCAACAAAAGCAACCAAATTTACAATATCAATTCTTCTTCTTTCTTATTCCTTTCCTCTGCACTACTTTTGTACTTTGTTTAGCAAGAGATGCATTCAAATCTAAAAAAAATGACATATTTTATGGGCTTCATGTTATATGCTGAAGATCCACCAGGCTCAATGTTTTTTTGGAACTGACTTTGGTCTCATATGATTGGTGGTTGTTCCTTTATAGCATCATCCAATGCACCATCATGAAAAATAATAAAACAAATAAATGATTAATGTGCCATGTATTCTATTCAATCATTAATGATGAAAAACGTAAATATGAGGTTTTGAATATAAATAACTTTAGTAACAATAGCAATATCATAATAGCACCATACATTAATGAAAAATGCACCATATATTAATGAAGAATAATGCAAATAACTTTACTAAATCAAAGTCATATTAAAAAAAATGTGTATTTCTTCGCAAACAGTAAGCTAATAGTACGTTTTAACTTTTAAATAACTTTTCAATTTGTATAATAAGAACAACAACAGACAGTAGTGGTGGTGTGGGGGGTGAGGTTGGTTTTTCTTCGGCAGGGGTCCGGTTGGCTTCTGCATTGGTTCGTGGCTCGAGTTTTGGCTTCAGTTAGGCTGTTATTTTGTATGTTTTTGTTGTTATTTTATGTGTTTTATGTGTTTTATTTATTTTCGTTTTAGTTTATTTTAGGTTTTTCTCGGTCCATTTAGTCGTTTTTGCTCTTTTTTTTTTGTTTTCGTGTCGTTTTAGTGTCTTGTGCTTTTTATTTCTCCTTTTATCTTTTATTTTTGTAGGAAATCGCACTCCAGAAGGTTGTCGAGAATCGGGAAGTGCCAGAAATTCGCCTAAAAAAGCACTCGCACCCGAGGAGACCCGTTGGCCCCAGCGCCCCCGTGCACAGCGTCCGCGCACGACCTAGGTCTCACTCCCCGCAGTGCCCAGTGCCTGGCAGCACGAGGAGACCGCGCGCCAGAAGTCCGTACCCTTGAAAATCAACTCGTCTGGTTCGCGAGTGCCTGGTAGCCCGCAAGTTTCCGCTCCGTGCCCGCGAAAAACTCGTACAGGTTGCGAATGCCCTACCTGTAGTTGGCTACCTCATGACTCCCCTAGCAACCTCGCGAGTGCCCTACCTGCAGCTCGCGACCTCACGCCTCCTCCAGCCCGCTCGCGAGTGTCGCGCGCCCGCGCCCCGTGTACCTGCTCCTAACCCGCGTGCCCAGCAAGCTAGGTTGCGTGCCAGCGGACCAGCCCACGACCACACGAGTGCCAGACCTTGCGAACTCGCGAGCTAGCGAGTGATTTAGCCACGTCGCGAGTGTTTTCTACTAAATGTGTGTATTTTGAGTGTGTGTTTAAGGTGTGAGTATAAATACATTTGTGCCTTTGTATTTTGGAACCAAGCTTTCATTTTCTTGTTTCCCACTTTGGGAATAAGTCTTTTCTTATTTTCTCTTTATCTCTGTTACTCATATTTTTCGACCACTTTGTTTTTATTAAAGTTTCGAGTTTTTCACTCCGATTTTCTTCGAGCATGCAATAGTAGAGTGGATACTTACTTTTAAGTTCCATTACTCCGTATTTGTTTCGTTTTTAGTTGTGAAGTTTTTTCAAGGTAAATCTGGTGTTTTGCTTGTTGAATGGAGGAAAGTTTGGATCTTTTTATTTTCATTGTTTAGCTAAGTGATTATAGGAGCTAAATATGTATTTATCTTGTATTAAAGGTTGAGACTTTGGTTAAGCTTAATCATTTAAGTTAAGAAAGCCCATGTTAATTATCCAGGAACTTAGTGCTAGCATATTTCCTTTTTGTTTATTTGCGTTTTTCTTAAGTTGTGGAGACTTCTGCCAACCAAAGTTCCGATCTTTTCTCTAAAGCTTGCATTTCTATTTCAATTGCTCTAGTTTCTTAGTTGCAATTAGCTTAAAATCAACCCCTCAATCGTGTTTAATATGTTTAGGATTTTATTTTCCTTTTTTGTGCTTTGGAAAACTAGTACTTAGACGAAGCTCCGAATAATCTTCCTATGAGAGACAACCCGAGTGAGATTCTTTGACCATACTCGCATGTTTCTCTTCATTTATTTTCGTTTTTCTTGATTTGTGGAGACTCCGGACAACCAAAGTTCTGAGTTTTTCTCCAAAGCTTGTACTTTTACTCAATTTCTTTCAAGTGCTTTCATTTCTCAATTGCTATTAGCATAAAATCACCCTCAATCACCATGCTTAGTGTGTTTAAGACTTTATTTGCTCTTTTTGTGCTTTTGGATAACTAATTGATAGACGAAACTCCGAATAATCTTCCTTTGAGAATGATCCGAGTTCGGATAACTCGGTTATTAACCTATCTCGCTTGAATCAACTAAACAGCGGTTCTGGCAGTTTCGGGAGCAATTCCTTGGGCAATGGATTTTTCTTTGGGGTCGACTGTTGGTCCATCGGTGCTTTGTGCTAGGTTTAGTCTGCTTGTTGTGCAATGGCTCAGTTTTTATTTTGTTTGTTTAAATGTGTTTGTTAGTATTTTTTGTTGTGTTTTTGTTTTTTGTTTGGTTTTGGGCCTGTTGGTCTTGCTTCTCCTGTTTGGAGCATGGATTATCCCGGTGGGATCAGCGATTCTCCTTTTTTGAGAGCTTTTTGTGTGCTTTTTAGTGTTGGGGTATGTTTTCTAGCGTTGCTAGTGTCGGTTTTAGGCGATATTCGGATCCGTCCTCTCAGTTTATTCAGCTGTTAGTTGTATCATTCAGTTAAGAACTGTATCTTTGTACTTTTTGTGCGTTTTTATATGAAATCTCTATCCTTTCGAGAAAAAAAAAATTCAATTTCACCCTATATCAGTTTGAACTATATAAGTTGTTTGAGTGGTACTCGTGCAAGTTGTGAAAAATGTATTTAGCAAGTTTGATTTATGGGGCAAACAAATAAAAAGACTTTAATACTGGACGACCATTTTTATGTAATAGAGCAAGTCAACATAAATAATTTAATTGTTATATTGTTGAATATGTAAAACATATCAAGTTAAATATCGCAATTCATGTACCAAATTATTCGTACGATTATTTTTATGTTCTTAGTTGATTTAAGAATCATTTTTTTAAAATTTGACATTCTTAATTGTATCTTAAAAATGATTGAATACATAGTTTTTAAGTTAGAGAGATTATGATATGTAAAATAATGCTATCTAATTTTCTCTCTTGGCGTGTGTTTTAGGAAACTAGATAAGGACAATTTTCTCTCTCTTTGATAACCCTAGCCCCCAAATCTTTCCCGTCTTGCTCCTCTGATTTTCAGCCGTCGGCCTTCTAGAGTTGCCACCGAGCTTCGCCAGCGGTTGCCGACCTTGGACCGTTTGGTTCCTGCCCCTTATTTTCCGCTCTGCCACTCGTCTTCCATGGAGATCGGCCTCAATTGTTGCGAAAGGACTTTGTCTTTTCCGGTGCCGACTTGTGATTTCAGGATGGTGGCTTCTAAGTTAGGCGGTGGTGGAGCCGTAGTGCGGTTCTGGGGATGGGACGCGACTCAATTGCTCGGCGATTGAGGCGTTGCTGCTGTTCGACGTCATCTTCCCGCTGTTCTTGGCTTTTAAGCTGCAGGGGTCGTCGCTTTCCTTCTTCTGCCAGTGGTGTTGGTCGGAGTGGTGATGCGGTGGTGCGGTGGCTTTGGGCAGCTTCCAGGCGGTTTGGGGTTGGGGCTAGGGTTGTGGCACTCTGTTGTCCGTTCGGGGCAATCGGGTGTTGTGGCCGTGGTGCGGGGTGGTTTGGTGTTGTTCCGGGGTTCGGGTTTCGACACCGTTAGGCAACCGAGTGGTTTGGCAGTTTCGGGGTCGGTACATCTGGCTGCGGGATTCACAGTCACATTGTTTCCGTTGGTTCGGTTAGGTGTTGCTACTTTGGAAGGGCTTGTTTAGTTTTGTTGCTTTTGTTTTGTTTTGTTTGGTAGCATCGTGTTTGTGTTTGTTCTTTAGGTTGTGTGGTTGTTGTGTTTTTTGTCTGGGGCGTTGGCCTCAGTTTGCCCGAGTGTCACTTTATTATCCTGTTGGGATCCGACACTCGGGTATTACCCTGTTGGGGTCCTTGTGTTTAGTGTGTTTAGTGTTTTTAGTTGTTCTCGTGTTTTACCCTGTTGGGGTCGGTTATCTAGGCGGTCTGTTGACCTGTCCTCTCACTTTTTCAGCTGTTGGCTGCTTGTATTCAGCTGTTAGTTGTTTGTATTCAGCTGGTGGCTGATCTTTTGCACATTTGTGTTTGTTATATAATATCTCTATCGTTTTGAAAAAAAAAATGCTATCTATAAGCATTGGTAAATTAAAGAAACAAATTATGTGCATAGAGTATTGGTAAAATTGATCAACATATAGTATCCTCCTGCATTTTAATTAAATTATAGTTCATAATTACGTTCTACTTTCTATTCAACAAGGATAAAAAAATTCTATTGAAATATAGAATAACGTATAAAATATAAGAGTGAAATTAATTTTTGCTTTTGTTATAAAATATGTAATAAGATGTACTTTTAAATTAATATTGATAATATAATATTTATTTGAAATGATATAGCGAGAGATATCTAACACTTGGTAAAAAAAAAAAAAAAAATATTTGTCTAAATTACATAACTTATATGTGTTATAAGTATGTTATTAGCTCTCTCGCATACTATTTTTGCGTTTCACGAACTACCAATCATACTCCAAAGAAATAGTGTTATAGATTTATGCATGGTATTTTACACGGATACTAATACTCAGATATTCATAGCTTGTAATATTTGTAAGATATAAATATATAGAATACACTATACACATATAAACTTATTTATCTAGTTTATTATTATGTATTATATATATGTTGTTTCTAGTAATTAGAGTTATTCTTTTTATCTAAAAACTATAAATTGATAATATGTATATATGTGATGGTCATATTATAAACATGTAACATTTATATATTGTATAAACTAGATAAAATAGAAGAAGTAACAAAAAGTTAAGTTCTAACTTGTATGAATCTACTCATCTTCATTCTTCAATATCTATTAAAAATATTTTATTTACTAAATTATTATTTTTTGGAACATGTATTTTTGGTATATCTATTTGTACCTATAATTACTAAGTGTGCGGGTAATCGGGTTGGGTAAAATGACGGGTCGGGTACTGAGTTTTTTATTAAACTCGTACCCGACCCAACCCGGCATGTGGGTATGGGAAAAAAACCCATGTATGGCCCGCGACCCTATATTTTCGGGTTACCCGACCTAATTTTCTAGGTTACCCGTGAGTAACCCGACCCAGTGGGTTTTTCTACCAAGCCTATTCGTGACGAACAAAATCATTATTAAATATAAAATTTCCTATAATGAAAATTATCAAAATTTGTTTTTAGACAAAAGTGTCTACACCATAATCCCACATATATATTTCCCAAATGTGTTGAGCTTAAGTAGCAGGCCCGCACGCTTTGAAATCCTATGTGACAAATTTTTAAGCTTTGTTGTTTGACTTTGATTAATTTTAATTTATTTCCAATACTAAAGTAGCTAGGCTTGGAATATCTATAACTATACTGGATATTTATGGTCCCTTTAAGAGCGTTAACTCTCAAGGACTCGGATTGGTCAACAGGAATTCAATCTATGTTTTAATAATATTTTCTTTTTTTTTTTTTTCGAAACGATAGAGGTAGTATATCAAAGCACAAAAGTGCAAAAAGAACAAATTACAAGACCCCAACAGGGTAATACCTAAGGCCCCAACAGGGTAATGAGACAGGGGCCACCAGCCCAAACCAAAAACACGCCTAAGAACCACAAAACAACAAACTGAGAGGACACGCACATGGCGGCCTAGATGACTCAATAATAAGAAAAAAAAGGAAAATGAAATACAGAGCCACTGCACAATGCCTAGCCTGAATTCATCTCCCAAACAAAAGCAAACGAACACACCACAAGACTCGACAAAACCACACAAAAAAACACTGAAACAAACAATCAAACATTGAACTAATCAAAACAAAGCAACATAACTAATCAAGCCCTTCCAAAGTAGCACACCAAACCGAACCAGCGGAAACAAAGCGAAGGTGAGTCCCACAGCCAGAAGTATCTATCCCGAAACTGCCCAAACCATTCGGTTGCCTAACGGTGTCGAAACCCTAACCCCAGGACAACACCAATCCACCCCGAACCAGGCCCGCAACACCATATTGCCCTGAATCGGACAAAAATGTTACGGCCCCGACCCAACCCCGAACCGCCTGGAAGTTGCCTTCAGCCAACGCGCCGCCGCGGCCCAACTCCGACCAACACCACTGGCGGAGAAGAAAACACGGCGACCCCTGCGCCTCAAAACCAGAAGCAGCGGAGAAGAAGGAGACGAAACGCAGCCTAGCCCCAATCGCCCAAATTAGGTCACCGAGCAATTGAGGCGCATCCCCCCCGAGAACCGCTCCACGGCTCCACTACCTCCCAACCCAGTCTTCACCGCCTTGAGATCCAGAGTCGGCGCCAGAAAAGGTGAACTCCGACTGCGGCCGACGAGAGCGAGCGCCGAGAGAGAAGGTAGCGAAGCAGAAAAAAATAGGGGGGGAGCCAAACGGCCTAGGGCCGGCGACCGCCGGCAGAGCTAGCGGCCAACTGAGGAAGGCCGGCGGGTTGAAATCTGAGCGACGAGCTGTGCGAGATTTGGGAGCGGCGAGGAGATATTTTGGGAGCGGCATAATATTTTCTATTGTAGACATGATTTATAAAGTAAGAATTTTTTTTCGCAATCTTTAATTTAAAATTATAACAAATTTACTAACTTAAATTATGAATATATTTAAAATTTAATAATTTTTCTTTATTTATTAACAAATTTTTATATATAATCTATCAAATTAATCATGCCTTGATGAGCTTCGATTTACCATTTATATTGCGCATATAAAATAAATAAATAATTTTATTTATTTTTATAATTAAACCTAAATTACCTATTATATTAGTTTAAAAATATTAAACTATTTAGACTACCTTAACTACAAAGTAATTATCTGATATAAATTTCAAAAAATTATAATATAAGATGGTAATCCGTATAAGAGCATCTCCAATGTTATAACTTTAAAAGACAATAATTTTTAGCACATGTCAATCAATGATTGTAATGTTAATCCATGTAGGAATAATGTTAAAAGAGTAGAAATTTGAATCAAACTATTATCTCCAATGCATCAATTTGATAAGAAGTTATTTGTATATGTGGACCAATTAAAATAATCATTAATACAGGAACAATAAAAAATTAAATCAAATATAAAGTGAATTGATTAGTCATCATGTTTAACATGGTGTTAGATATTAGAAAGTGTGTTCAACATTGTCAACATTAAATGCTATCCACCTCATCATGAAAGAGTTCATGACAAGATGCATGGGAGAATAAATTAGTAATACACTTTCAAAAGTTGATGATATGGATGAATTTTTATGAAGTCAAAAGTCACATTGGAGATGCTCTAAGTGACGGTGTCATTTTAAATATAAATAATTATATATTTTTTCAAAAAGTATTTAAAAAACTATAATAATTTTTGTTGTTATTATTATTTAAGTTTAAATATAATCTTCTTAACAAGTATCTGTGTAGTACATTGACACTGTACTAGTATTGTGATATAAATCATAATCTACTTTGGTTACTTCTCAAATTGCGAGCACAAGAATTTTGACTGTTGATTTCAAAATTTCATAACAACTTACTCAATATAATTTTAATTTAATATAATCAAATTCTGCATCTAATTATGTCATGCACATAACAATATTATTTGTTTAATTATTTTAATATGGTAAGTATCATTCCTTAGTAGTATAAATAGTTTAGTCCGAATACATCTATGTACCACAACAAAAGTCATATTTTTCTTTAGACCATATTTTGTGTATTACGAGTGGAGCACAATGTTCACTTATTGTCTCTCTCATTTTTCTAACATTTTGACTCTGGTTGTCACATTGTTTCTCATAACTAATCCAACTTGTTTTTGTATAAATTTGAAATTAGTAAATTCTTCTTATTATAATGGTTTCTCACAAGGAGTAGCAATATGGTATGGTGATCCACGAGGAATAGGAAGTACTGGTAATACATTTATAATATTTTGTGACAATTACATCTACTTTGACCTCTAATGTTTATAAAAAAAATTAAATTAATTAGTTTTGCAAATGCAATGAGATTCTTGGTTTGTTTAATGGTGATATTTTAGTGTGAATAAGGTGTGTTTCATTTCAAAACTTTTATTCTTATTGAGAAGTGATTTACAAGAAGCTAACTCATAGATTTTAGTTTCTTGTAAAGATAAGGGTAGTGTTAAGATTAACTTTGTGTATAATCCGTGCATGTGACAATCAATATGAATTGCATGATCCATATAATACAAATATTATATATATATATATATATATATATAGAACTTGGTTAAATTTAAAGCAAAATAATACACAAGTTGTTTTTATCTATTATATTATAAATTATTTCTTTCAATTTATTTGGTTAATGATTCGAGAAACAAATATGTTATTGTACCATGAGCGAAGAACCAAGTTGTTTTTTCTTTGAATATCACGAATATTTTGTTTATTTTAATTTTAAACTTAAATAAAACAACATATGGTATTTTATAGTCACAATTAATTACATTTGGTTGTTTCTAAAGTCANATCATCTCAATGCTTTGCTTTGCTTTTTTCGCGAGACAATATCTGTTATTAGACTCATAAGATTTTATATAATTTTGAACATATTATTTAGACAATTTTTTACACATTATACATGTCCACATACACATATACATATACATATGTTAAATATAAATAGTTTTAGGCATTTTAAAAAAATTTTAGATGACTTCACATCTTTCAATAATGATATTTAAAATTTTAGATACTTTTACATATGTTATATAATATTTTAGACGTTTTTAATACTTTAAACATTCATTTTTTTCAAATTCTTTTATACAAGATAATTATATATTGTTTACAACTCATATACGATAAATTATATTACATATGAAGTTTACATCTTTAATTTATAATTATTAGTTAATATTATTTAACTTCATCTTTAATTTATAATCATTAACTAATATTGTTTACCGTGCATCGCACGGGATACGCACTAGTTTGCTTATAATCTGGAAAGAAAAAAACTTATAGAATGATACAAATGAAAATAAATTTTCTAAGACATAAAATTAGAAAGTTGCTAGAGAGAGGCATATGTCATTAGGATGCATTAGCCAATTTTAAAACTAGACACATGATGTCTTTTTTCCTATAATTTTAGACCAAGCATGGGCCGTAGAATTGTGGCTCAAGCGTATCGGCTAACGTACCCAAGTTTCGGCCAGATGGGCTCGGCAGGTTCTAGTCAAAGACAAACTTTATCTTTTTGTAAGGGGTAAAACTGTAAAAGCACCACTGAC
Organism: Striga asiatica; assembly: GCA_008636005.1. Taxonomy (NCBI): domain Eukaryota; kingdom Viridiplantae; phylum Streptophyta; class Magnoliopsida; order Lamiales; family Orobanchaceae; genus Striga; species Striga asiatica. The sequence goes on along the minus strand of BKCP01007959.1, from coordinate 805,043 downwards.
TACTAGGCGGAAAACACGATACAATAACCAAGGGCAAAAATGGAAAATGGAACTACACTCTATATAACCCTGTAACTCAACAATTTCTCACGAATCACACGATCTCGTCGATCCGTTAGCCCAAAAAATGAGGCTACAGAGATCGGGATTTTTTCACCTAAGGGCGGTTGCTCGTCTTTGTACGCCGATGATTTTTTATATTTTTTTTTTCGAAAATCAACAGCCTTTAGAGTATGCTTGGATATAATATAGCAACCACAATGCTTTGGGTCTCTTAATATAAATTTTTGATTGGATATAAATTTTATCTTCAGATCTGCGATGGGTTTGGGGATTAGGGTTTTCGGAGGCTGTGATGATACCTGGTTGGTTTGTGCTAAATTTCAGGGCTAATGGATCGGGAAGAGGAACAAATCCTACCCGTATCTTGGCGGGGCAGGCCGGACGGCGTTGTGGCTTGGTCGCATCGCAACCGGTTTATTATGCAGCCATGGCGGTGTTGTTTTTTCCTCTTCCCTCTTTAACAGATCTGAGCCTCCAGTTTCTTTTATCTTTCCATTTTATATTATTTTATTTAATTATATTATTTATTATTGGATGTGGTTTACGAGCAATTTTACAAAAATTATTTTGAATTGCTTTTTGGTTGTCAAATTGACAAGTCTGATATCATTTAGTTAAAATTTAAGGGCTTGATTGTTTATGAAATAAGTTTTTTAAAAATGAGTTATTTTGGTTAACTATAATTTATATCTATTATTATATTAAAAGATTAACTATTTAACATTTTTAGCAAGTTTTTCCGGTCAAATACATTTAATGTCTCCTAAAAATAGAGCAGCATTAAATGTTGCCCTTAAATGGTAAACAAATATTATTTTTTTATGATTGATTTAAATTTATGTCTGTTTAAAAGTAAAAAATTATTTTTGTAATTTCAACAAATTTACTTTTAAAACTATTTTTGTAATTTCAACAAATTTGTACTCTTTAATGTACGGCTGATTTAAAATTAAGAATTTACTTTTATATTTTCACAAAAAATTGTATGAAGAAGTATGGCTAGAATAATAATAAAAAATTAATTTGTTAAACCATATTTTGCACTCATAGATACGAATTCTCATCAAATTCAAGATTTACAATTGTGAAGAATGTATATAGATGTGGACTGATTGAAGATATATGATTCCTTACATTAAGAAATTTTTTCCGGTAAAAAAAATATAAACTTTAAATATAGATTTTATTAGTAGTGTATACCAAATAATATTGTTACATTTAAAATTCATATGAAGAAGAATTCTATTCATTTTCAAATTCAACATCTCATAAAAATAATATAATACACTTTTACATTCTATGAAATAATATTTAAAACCCACCGTTCAACATGCATAAAATGTAAAATTACCTAACATGAATCATTTTAACTTTCTAAAATCAGTACACAATTTGCTTGGTATGTACTAATAGTCTAATAGTTAAGAGTTAATATTTGCTATGACATCTATTGGTTGGAAATAATTCCATTTTGTATGGAATTCGAAATAAAAAAAAAAAACATATTCTGAAAATCAAATCTGATTTAGAGATCGATTTCTTAATGGCCTTAAATTATGCAAATATATGGTTTCAGTTTTTTGGATTCTTTTTTATGATCTCAGTCTTTGCATTATATGAAATCTATACTTATATAAAAGCCATCCTATTTACTAGAAATAGTAGGTAGAAAAGTCAAAGGTAATTAATGTTTGCTGGAAATAGAATGATATTAATTACAAATTTGTTTTGGTATTTATAGACTTGACATTAAAGATTTGTTATAGGATAAAAATCAGAACCGATTTTTTTACCTTTGATGGAAAAGTCAAAGGTAAGTATAGATTTGTTTTATCCCATAACATCGGTTTAGTTAAGAAAATCCTATCAAATTAGTTTTATATGTCAAGCCTATGAATAAAGATTTAATGGGTCAAAATTAAATCCTTATTTTACGTCACCCATAAATAAAGTAGATGTCAAGCCTAAATTGAAGGGTTTAGTTGTCTATATAACCATTGATTTAAGTAAACACATCTAATTTTTAAAGTTTGTGTAGATTGAAAATTCCTTCTTATCTTTTTACAAAAAATCTTATTATTATTGTATGGAAAATCAAACTCATAATGTTGTGTACAAGGAAGACTTTAATAATATATGATTGTTTGTTTGTCGAATATTATCTTATTGTACAATTTTCCTGCGTATTATAAAATTTTTATTGAATATTGCATCTTATAATATAGTATTCCTCAAATAAATATATTCCGTGTCTCGCACGGGTCACGTACTATATATATCTCATACATTTTTCTGTATTCATGCATATAATTATAAGTCTGGATAAATAGCCTTAAAATTGTGCACCCCGTGCATCGCACGGGTTCTGTACTAGTATATATAATAAGAATTAATATTTATCAAAAATAGTAAGTCAATCCTTGGTTAAAACTTATCAACATTAATTACATGCCATTTATAGTATTTTTTTAATATATTGTTTTACTAAAAAATGGACAACATTAAATATTGTCCTGAAAATGAGGAGTTTGTTACTTTTTTATTTTCAAAAAAGTGGGCTGCTATTTAAATTTGGTCTATTGAATATTTGTGATGGTTTGATACGATGTGCATATCAAAAGCTGATAATGCACGTGTTGCATCAATTAAATTTGGTTATTGGTTACTATAAGCTATTTTTAAGTTTGAATAGAAATGTACGCCACGATTGCTAATTCAATTAAATATCGGCCAGTTATATTCTCCAAATTTAAAACCAGATATTCGGCTAATACAATTGCTTTGCTTGGCGATTTTTTTTAATAAAAAAATTACGACTGATTTAATAATAATAAAAATTATGTGTTATTTTTTCTAACCATAAAAATATGCTTTTGTATTTTCAAATATCGAAAATTTTTTATTTTCTATAAAATCGGCTAATACATATGTTTTGATTAACAAATTTTATTTAAACAAAATTACGGCTAATTTAAGGGTAAGAATATAAAAAAAATAAAAAAAATCATTTGTTTATTTCTTTTGAAAACATTTTTTCTAACCATCAAATCAGGCAGTTTCAATTAAAACAATTAAGTTGCGGCTAATTCAATTGTTTTGTTTGACAATTATTTATAACGAAAAATACTACACGGGTCTAATTTTGAAACGATCAAAATTTTTATGGTCTTTGTTTAAATCAGAGATTTGAAATAGCAATAATCTCCATATTTAAATTGTTTTAATTTTAAAACGTGATGTATACAAGATTTAGATAGATTGATCACATATCATCCTCTAAATTAATGTTTTTTTTTTTAATTTCAAAATACAAAATCAAATTTTTTATGGTGTTTGTTTAAATCAGAGATTCAAAATATCTTAATCTCCATATTTAAATTGCTTTAATTGTAAAATGTGATACATACAAGATCAAGATAGATTTATCACATATCTACCCTAAATTAATGATTTTACTTTTTTTTAAGTTTCAAAATACCAAATCCTAAAGTTGCGGCTGATTTAATTATTAAACGATATTTTGCAATCATAGATTCGGATTATCTTCAAATTCAAAATTTAAATTGTCGATATGTAGACAAATTTGAACAGATTAAATAAATATGATCCCTAAAATGAAGGAATTTATTCCATTAAAAAACATAAAATATGAACTTAGGATGTAGATTTTATTATGCATATGTGATAATAAAATTTTACATGATATGAAAGTCATATTGTTTACCCGTGCATCGCACGGGCTATGCACTAGTTAATTTGAAAAATGTGAGATGATTAGTTGTTAGTAGAATTTTAAGAATGTATTAAAATAATATTTAAAATAAAATGATTAAAATTGATTTGATGTAAAAATATGAGATATATGATTGGAAATTATAGATAGTTAAAATTACGTGAGTGAATGAATAGAATTAAAATTGATGTGATGTAAGAATGATTAGAATGAGTGAATGATTAGAATTAAAATTGATGTAATGTAAGAATGATTGATTTGTATTATTTAATTATATGAAGATCGTATAATTGAATTAAAATTGAGTAAGATTTTGAGTATAAAATAATTGTGAGTAAAATAATTCATAAACAATGAATTCGAAGGTATCAGGAATGGAAATGGTGCAGTTTAATTTGAGTATTCAAACGAACAATCTACAAAATTTAATTTATTACTGTACTGAGTTTTATTGGTTTTTGTGTTGCGAATTGACGGTTTGGGAAAGTGGAGCTAATAATCCCCCTCATATATTAATTCAGAACGCGCTGAGTCTATGTGGCAGGCTCGCATGCTTCGACAACCTATGTGGCAAAATTATATACTTCGTTATTAAGTTCATATTATCTTTAAATATGTTGATTGTTTATGATAGGGGTGGACGCGGTCCGGGACGGTCCTGAATTTGACTTGTCCGGATACCGATTCCACTTTTATGAATCGGTTTATGTACGGTTCGGGATGAAGCACTGTCCCCACTCATGTAATATATGGGTGTTGTACTAGTGGATATTTAAATATCAATAACGCTATGGTGAATTAGAATCGAATTTTTAAAATAGTCGTTGAAATTCGAATTTTATCGACCGAGAAATCAAAAAAGGGAGATATGTTAAAGACACTATATAAATTGTAGAAAAAGATAAATACTACTCATTAGCAAAAACCAATAAAGATTTATTAACGCCCCTTCAATTGTGTGATTT